>PVKA01025067.1:0-33405 GCA_004027165.1 Ctenomys sociabilis
TGCCTGGCATGCATCCTGCAGGACGGGCCTCCTCGCCACCGCCCTATCCAGAGTGCCTGGCATGCATCCTGCAGGACGGGCCTCCTCGCCACCGCCCTATCCAGACTGCCTGGCATGCATCCTGCAGGACGGGCCTCCTCGCCACCGCCCTATCCAGAGTGCCTGGCATGTGCAGAGCAGCTGCTCCTGGGCCTCCCACTGTGACCATCCCCGCACCCTGGAGGATCAGGGGAATGTTTTCCTATCCCCTGCTGGTGAGGGGGGCTTGGCACCCACAGAGGCTGGGTCAGGATGGGCTGGGGGCTTCTGCTGAGAACGGAGGCTGCTCGCATCTCTGCCTGCCTCTGCCCTCCTCTCCAGCCCTTTCCCTGGCTGTGCTGCAGCTCACCGGGCCTGTTCAGCTGCTCTTGCTGAGCCAAGGACCCTTTGTCACACGAGATGCTGAGGGCACAAGAAAGAGTCGTCAGGTGATGGACACTGCAAAGCAGGAAAGGACAACCTGTGTGTACCTGGCCCTGCCCCACTAGTGGCCCTAGCAACCAGACCCCCAGACTCTCCACTGCCCACACCTTGTTGTGCTTCTCTGAGGTCTTGCACAGACTCTGTCCGCAGGGATGTGAATCCCATCCTCGCACCATGGAGCCTCTCCGATAGGAAGGCAGAAACCAAACAGATTTTTCCCCAAATTAGGAAACTATGGATTAGATATCACTTATAATGTCACTTTAGGTGCTCTTTCACATTACGTTCCCTCGCCTGTGCCCTGCCCATCCCCTCACCATTACATTCAGTCTCTTGAAGTCAGCCTTCAAGCACAGATGAAGACAAGCCGAAACCGTGTTTCGGCCACATCTGCACTGGCTCACAGATTCACCCCACCTCGCAGTGTGTCTGTGCAGATAGATACAGGGCAGCTTACATAAATCACCAAGTCTAGCCTTCATATATCTAAGACTCACATCCCAGGAGTTAGCCCTTGCATATAACCAGGTGAAAACTGTAAGCTTTTGTGTTCTTTGTCCTAAAGATCTCATATTAATCAGCTTTTCATCACCTGGACTGAACACCTGACTCAGGAGAAAAGGGTCATTTCTGGCTCACAGTTTCAGAAGCTTGAGCTCATAGTTTGCTGCCTGCCAGACAAAAACAGCACAGACTGAGGGCATGGCGGGAGGACCAGAGGGGAAAGCTACCCACTCTGCTGCCAGCAGAAGCAGGGAAGAGGAAGGCGGCCTGGTGAGGAGAGGGCCGGGATGCGAACATGGCATCCAGGACACATCCCAGCCCACACTCCTCACAGCGTGGTCAGCTGTGAGCCCTTCCATGGACTGACCCACTAGTGAGTGTCGCATTCCCGGGATCCAGTCACCTCCCAAAAGCCCCACGTCTGAGCACACAGGCCTTGGCGGGAGACTTGACCCGAGGCAAGACTTGACGAGGCACATAGCCACGTCTCCCTCTGAACCGCCTGGCCTCTTCTTTTGCTTCTTTAGCTGCTGCAGTGCACAGGGTGGATAGGTTCCTACTGCTGCTCGGGGCTTGGACTCATGTTAGCCTTCCTGCAGAGCCACATAGCCAAGGCTACTAGTTCGTGCAGACAGTTTCATTTGAAATGACTACCTGCTGGCTTTTCCTTGTCTGATTGGTCATTTGAACTTTCCACAAGTCTATGTTATTTTACTGGAAGCCAAATATTCACAAAAACTTCGCCTTTCCACAGTCTCAGGTGTCCCTGTTCAATGACAGTCAGCACACCCTCACTCACTGAGGCCCTGATTGTCTCACACCTCAGGGATGGGAAAGGTGGTGAGACAAGGAAATCAGGTAAGATGCACCACTGCAGGGGTGAATGCCAGGCTGGGCAGTAGGGTGAAGGGGGCCTGGACAGGGGTGCAGGGCAGTGAAATCCTCCTTCCTCACCCCAGTCACCAGCTGATGCCCCACAGGAAGCACCCAGGACACCAGCTGGGCCCAAGGTCACACACTACCGCTGCTCTGTCCTCAGCTCCTCCCTGCTCAGTGGCAGGTTCAACGCCCTTGGGCAGTTTTCTTCTCCATGCCTCATTAAGATGTCACCCCTCCCACCTCTGTTCTCCAGCTAGGCTGTCACGGCCACCCTTACTTCTAAAAGACAAGCATGGCACTTGCTTCTAGGTTTTTTGTCATGGGCACCACTAGGCAGATCTTTCCTCTGTTTTGCACATTGCCGTGAGCTCGCTGCCCAGAGCAGTGCCCACACGTGCGAGGAGGCAGGTGCATTTGAACCGAGGATCTGAAGACAGCACGAGCTACCTGGCAGCTGCCACACTAATCACTGCCATCTCAGAGCTCACCCAAGCTCACTTCCGATGCCCCACTGCATGCCGATTTGAAAACATAGCAATGACTATTTGTCAACCAAGGAAATCCAGTCTGCCACTCAATCCTGTATTCAACGCACGGCCCCACACTGTCCACTGAGCAGAATAAAGAACTCAGTGTAACCTCTAATGTCATCCTTGAAGCCAAGTGAGATGCTAAGACCCAAGGTCCCAGCATGCATGTGTATCTCTCATGACTGACCCAGCGTCCCTGTGTCAGGCTCACCCAAGTCACTAGACTCAGGGAAGAGCAGCCCCTCAACACCTTCTCGCAGCAGCACCTCTACGACCATCAGTAGGTAGAGGAACCCCATCGGTCTAAACAACCCAAAAACACTGCTGTCTTCCCCACCCTTCTGCCCACCCCCACTCCTTGCCTGCTAGACCCCCCTTCCCCCAGCCCCAGGGCCCCAGGTCCTGGAAGCCCAGAGTGTCACGGGTAAATCTGTGCCACCCGGCCAAGTCCTGTAAGAAAGCTACATGACATCTTCATTTGCCTCAAGAATTTTTCTTAATTTCCCCTTGACCCATTGGCTGTTCAGGACTCTGTGTTGATTAATTTCCATCCATGTGTGAATTTTCTGAAATTTCTGCTGTTACTGAGCTCCATTTTTACAGGAGGTTCAGGCCTAGCACATATGATTCAGCTGCCCGCTCACCTGGCTCCTGGATATTAGGGTTCAGATGCTCCCTGTGCGCTCGCAGCCAGCAGCCCTGCTCACAACTCCAGCACTGGGCCCAGTAATAAATACTTTCCAGGTGGCTCTGCACTGAAGCTGCTAAGTATTCAGTGCCAGGGTGCGTGGGCAGGGCCTGCTGAGAGCTCTGAGCGCCTCTGGAGCAGCTCCCTTCTTAGCTGGGCACTGCTGGGCACGTGGCCAACCACACCAGGCTCTGGGTCCCTTTCAATGCAGCCGCAGGGGCCCTGTGACCCTGGAACCTGCCCCTTAGTCACCTTTTTCCCCCGACAGGGGGGCTCTCACCTCCCTCTGAGTCAAGTAGCTCCCTGGTGGTACAGGGGCTCTGGGCAGCTGTTTCTCTCCAGTTTCTCCTGTAAATGTCTACTGTAATCTAGCCCGCCTGCACCCAAGTGGTCTTGGGGCATGAGTTCCCTGAGGAATAGGAGGGAGAGCAGGAGGCTCCTTTTGAGAACTTGCTAGAGGTATCCGGAGGGCTCGACCAAGGATGCTTCTGGGTAGGGTAAGCTTGCTAGGCAGCTCTCCTGGGCCAGCCCAGAAACCCAGCCTCGAGCCACACAGCATGTCCCAGGGAACCTCCGGTCCTACTGCATGGCAGAGCAGGGGATAGTCCTCCAGCCAGCTTCTCCTGCGAGGCGACTTCGGGTCTCCTGCGAGGCGACTTCAGAAAGCTACATGCCATGATCTGTTAATGCATGATGCTTGATTTAGGTTAAGAAGCAATCTCAGATATAGATACAGATACAGATTCCCAGTGGGTGGAAGCTGTGTCTCCCAAAGTGCGGTGCCTGCTACCACGCATGAGACGTGCGGCAGGAAATGCAGCACATGCTTTTTTCTTAGCTTGTGTTACTTGATCCTTCCAGTCCAGGGAGATTGACTGTGATTACCTATTAGTATGAGGCAGAGCTGCACCCATTTCATAAACAAGAAAATTGGGTTTCAAGGAGAATAAATTATTGCTTGAATCTTCAGAGTCAATAATTGATAGGCTCAGGCCTCAGATCTGGTCTTTGAACTGCAGACTCCGATTGCCCCCCTTTATATTCTGCTTCGTTCCCTCGTCTATGAAGCCGTACAGCATTAGGTCACTGCTTCTTCTTTAACCTCTCTTTATAAATCAAGAGTAAAGGGGCCAGTGAGGTAGCTCAGAGGTCCAAAGTGCCTGCTTAGGCCAGCTCAGGCAAGCGCACAGGGACCACTGTTCAATCCCAGGCACCACATGCTGCACCAGTCCAGACCCCAGGGCGGGCTGAGCCAGCCACAAAACAGAAATCATAAATAGTAAAATTCCTCCAAAAGCTCTGAACCACGTCTGCCCCAGCACTTGCATTTCCAGGGCATGCACTCCACACCAGGACAGATCTCTGTCGACCTACCAGGCCAGTGGCACCATCAGTCAGTAGCTGCACCGCTGGAGGGTCCAAAGTGTCATCAGATTAACCCTCCAGCAGGAAAGTGTAGAAAGGAGGTAGATAAAATAAGGCCATAATAATATGCTGAGCTGTAAAAGGCTCTAGTCAACAACTTCTTCAGATAACCCACTACAATTATGGACTGCTAGACTGTGTTGGAGTGTTTTGCTGAATTCAAACACCTATAATAATTAAATGACAATCGAATACTCATCTTTGACAGGACTAAACAAAAAAAGGGGATACATAGCCGGGCGTGGTGGCGCACGCCTGTAATCCCAGCACTCGGGAGGCTGAGGCAGGAGGATTGTTGTGAGTTCGAGACCAGCCTGAGCTACAAAGTGAGCTTAAGGACAGCCTGAACTGCATAGTGAGACCCTGTCTCAAAAAGACAAAAAAGAAAAAAAAAAAGAAAAAGGGGGGATACAAAGGAAGAACCATTCTGTCTGTATAAACAGTACAGTTAGGATGTATAGGCAGTACTTTTGCATAATTCTATGAGCAGAAAGATTTGCACCAATAGTGTTTGGACAGGATATCCTGTCAGTTTCTTGTACTATGGATAACCACTAGGAAGATAACAATGTAAAAAGTATTAATTGAAACTATACTATAATTCAGCTTTAAGAAAAGATAAGTATACAGCTACATTCTCTTAAATCATTGATTAGAGGCACCTGCTCTAATAGTGTTTGTAGATAGAGTATCATGTCTGCATCTTGTACAACAAACAACCACTGAGAAAACAATATGCAATGTATTAATTATTGTATCTGTCCTACTAATTTGATTTGAAACTGTCTCATTGCTATTTGTTCTTCAATAAAATTATGGAAAAAAATAAAAATTTGAAATGTTGTCTGGTTGTTATATTTTACATCTGGTATGTGGGATTCCCCATCCACACCCTCTGGTATTTGGAAATGTTTTGTTTTGTTTTGTTTTGTTTTGTTTTGTTTTGTTTTGTTTAAGAAAACTTAAATATGAGATTCTCTTTCACACAGTCAGGGCAGACAAGCAGAAGGACATGGTGAGCTACACCCAGATGTCCCCGTTCCAATTCATACTCACAGTGGGAGACTTGGAAAATTAGCGCATAACTGAAGCAAAATAAAAACTTCAGCTCCAAATAACTCTGGAAGGCAAAAGTAAAGTACAGACCGGAGCAACTCCATGCAGAAATGGGAGGGAAGAAAGTTACCCCTATGCAGGCCTCCCCTCGCCTGCGACAGCACCGTGGATGCAGCACTTCCGGCAGTGCCCCCTGGTCCAGGCCCTGTCACTGTAGAGTCCTTCTGAGAAGAGGGTGCTGGGTGCCGAGGCCTGACCCTCAGGCTCCGCGCTCTGAGCTGACTCTGTCGCCTGCGCAACTGAGTGTCAAGCGTCCAGCTCCAGGTTCCCTGCCACGCTCGTGCGCGCGCGCGCACACACACGCACACACACACGCACGCACACACATGCACACACGCGCGCGAGCCCTCCTTACTAGCCCACGCACAGGATCCTGTTGCCTCTCGGCTGGTAGAATTACTCAGACAACTGGTTCTCATCCTTCTGCAGGGACGACAGACACCCCACCCCTCATCCCTCCAGCCCACTCTGTTCCCACACACACAGCTGCTGAGTCCCACTTGCATGTGGCGTCCTCTGCCCTGGACTGTGGGGTCCGGTGGCTCCCAGCCACCCCGGAACTCCTCTGTCCAGGGTCGGGTGCTGTGTCTTGGCATCAGCGAGCTCCCTAAAGGTGTGAAGAGCAGGCGGTCAAGGCAGCGGCATTCACGGCGCCACTTCTAGGACACTGCGGGACGCCAGCTGGCTAATGAGCACCGCGGGTCCCCAGGCTTTGACCCCAAAGCCCCTCTCTGCTGACTCAGTGCAGGCTGAGGACTCAGGCACAAGTGATTTATAAAGAAAGGCTTACAAGAGAGACCAGTAAGGGAGGGGAGAGGATAACAAACTGCAGCTGAGGCTCCAGGTGACATCCCAACCTCAACCTACTGTCACCGGGAGCTCTGGGCTGCAGGCGTGTCTTGGATTCTGCCCCGGGCTGAAGCAAGGACCTCTGGCAACCTCTGGGGTGGGGCAGCGCCAAGGCCAAGGTAGTCATGATGCCCTGATCCGCTTCCTTGTGCGGTGGCGGCCGGGAAATCCGTGCCATCCCGGGACTGCTCCTTCCGGCCACCTTCCCCACCGCCCTCCTGACTTCATTATTTTCAGCTTTCTCCCAAGCTGCTGCACTGCATTTCCACTAATCCTGTCTGACGGGAAATATCAATCATTTTCTTATTCTCAGTGACTGTAAGTTTGCTCTTGTGTTTTCAGCACAGATATTTGATTTATCTCCATCATTTATTCATCCAGCCCTGCACGGACAGTCATCGGGCAGAGGTCCAGACAGTGTGGCCCTTAATAAGAGCTATAGGCAGAGGTGGGGGACCACCCAGGACCACACTGCAACTGGCCCCATAACCCTGCATGTCCAGCTTTCAGCTCCACCCAGACTAGAACAGGTAAAAACTGCCTGAGTGAGGGCTTTATTTCCATTGCATGATGATTGCCTGACACGTAGTGCCTATGAATAAATTTGTTACAGTGCAGGCAGGAAAAACAAGTGCCAGAGACTTGTCTTATGACATTATAACCAACCAGAACAGCAGACAAGTTATTGAATAATTATTTGTGCACTCATAATTAGGATAATTGCCCACTCTCTCCTTAGGAAGCAATGGCTGAAATGAAAAGCTATTTAAATTTCCAGCTGTATCTTTCATTTTATTTAAGATAGAAGGGTGCAATGGCTGTCAGAAAATGCACTTTGCAGAGGAAGAATAGAAGAACTTGCAGGCCCTGATGGAGTCTATTACTGTAAAATAGGACATCAAACATAATTAGTATTATAATATTTCCTATCCAAAAGCAGACTATACAGGGCGAATGCAGAAAAAAACAGATCTTCAGATGGTGCTTTTAAAATGTATATGCTACTAGGAAAAAACAGAAATGCCCAAAGCATAAAGAATGAGAAAGGGTAGTGACCTGGAGCATTAGGAACAGGAGTAATTTTATCTCAGGGCCCCCGAGTTTCAGAGAACATGGGATGTTTAGCGAGCCTTGATACTCAGTAGAAGATTGTAAATCTTTATGATTGGTTAAAGTTCAACAAAATTGGCAAAATAATTGTTATGACAACATTTCCATCCCAAATTACAGGCAGAAGCTTGGATGTGTAAAGACTTCTTGTCATGTCTGACAAACCAGAAGTTAGTATTTTTAAGTCAAGGAGCTCGTGCTGTCTGTAGATCCTCCATTCAAATGTACCTGCCCACCTGCTGGCATGTGTGGGCACCATTCAGAGCATCAAGCTTACAGCAATGTGGAAAACATACGAAAGATCTGCCTTGGGGCACTGAGCTGCCGCGGCCCGCCACCCCTCCCCACCCTGCCCCGGAATCACGGGAGACTTGCTCAGCTGCAGCTTGCCCCCTCCGGCACCATCCCAGCAGCCATGCTGAACCCCGGATGAGCACGTGCTTGGTGAGCCGACCACACACAGCCCCACTGCTGCACAAGCATTACTGACCCGTGCACTGCACCCCTACATTGCAGCTGAGCTCCGGTGAACATCAGGAGCTTCAACAACGGCAAAACGACAGAGCAAAAGGCTCTCTCAGACTCCAGCCCACCCTGAACAAGTCCAGGAGAGAAGATAATAAAAGAACTTGAAAGTCACATGCCTGAAACTTCTGAAGCAATAACAACTGAAGCAAAGAAACAACTTCATCAATCTATAGTAGAAATCAAATCAGAAATAACCTCTCAGGAGGTTAAAAAAAAAAAATGCAATCACAACAGTGCTCAAAGAATTGCTCAGCACATCTAAAGAAGGCATAGATTAAAAAATAGAGGGGGGCCTGGAGAGATAGCTCAACAGTCTAAGCACCTGCCAGGCAAGGACAAGGACCTAGGTTTGACCTCTGTTACCACATGCTATGCCAGCTACAGAAACCAGGTGTGGTGACACCCGACTGTAATCCCAGCACTGGGGAGTCTGAGACAGGAGGATCAGTATAAGTCTAAGTGAGACCCCATACAAAATAAAGAAATCAATCAATAAAAGATTTTTTAACAACATGCCAGCCTCACCCCCTGGGCATGCTGAGGAACTGAAACTGGGCATGGTGGCACATGCCTATAATCCCAGTGTTGGGGAAGTTGAAAACAGAGGAATCACTAGGAGTCAGAGCTTTGTAGTGAGACCCTGTACCAAATACATCATTTAAAAAAAAAGAATTTTTTTAAATAGAGGAAATAAAAAATGATTCAAATATTGAGTGAAAAATACAGGAAAGAATTAGAATGCATGAACTCAATTCAACTAGATTCCCAGTAAATTAAGAATTCCATTAAAAACTGGTAAAACCACTTAAATGAAAGTAAAAATAAACTTTCAGACTTTGAAGACAGCATTACAGCTAGTGATCATGAAAGGAAAGATCTCTTAAAAACAACAAGGAACCAAGAAATAACAATTCAACAGCTGCAACATGATGCAAAGAAAAACAAAGACTAGTAAGTGCAAATGAAATAGCAGGAGTCAACGCATAATGTCAAAAAACTATTTACAGAAATAGTGGCAGAAAATGTCCCAAGCTGGGGAAAATAATCTGGCATACGATTAAGTGAAGAATATAGAACCCCAATCAGCCATAATTAAAATAAATCTGCACCCTGAAACATACTAATCAAGATCCCAGAAATTCAGCAAAAGAACAGAATATCAAAAGCTGTTAGAGAAAACGAACAGATTGCTTGTGAAGGAAAGCCCATCAGAATCATGGCAGATTTCTCAACACAAGTTATCAAGTCAAGAAAATCATAGAGTGAGGTATTTCAGGTCCTGAAAGAAAACAACTTCCAACCCAGATTGATGTTCCCTGAAAAACTATCTATCAAATTTAATGGAGAGATAAGATATTTCCATAACAAAGAAAGACTGAAGAAATTCATGACCACCAAACCAACCCTACAAAGATATTCTAGACAGATATTCTAGAAAGAGACAGACAGAAATGACCACACCTTCAAGACCAGCAACAGAATAGAACCAGCAAGCAATTAAACAGAGGGGAAAAGTCGGGAATCTACCACAGGGAAACAATATGACAAAGATAAGCCAATACATATCAGTTCTAACCATCAATATAAATTCCTCAATTCACCAATCAAATGAAGAAAACTGGAAGAACAGATCAAGAAACAAAATCGGGGGGAGGGCAAGCCAAGTAGCTCAGGGGATTAAAGTTCCTGCTTAGACAGACGAAGTAGCCATGCTATGCCAGCCCCGCCCCTGGGGTGCACTGAGATGGTGATTGCGGTTGGGCGTGGTGGCGCGTGCCTGTAATCCCAGCACTTGGGAGGCTGTGAACAGGAGGATCACTACAAGTCTGATCTATACAGTGAGACCCTGTAGACCTGTAGACCCTGTCCTAAATACAAAAAAAACAGAGAAAGAAACAAAATCCAGCAACACACCATATATAAGAAACACATTTAACTCAAATGGAAATTCATAGAACTCCAATCAGCCACAATTAAATGAACCTACACCCTGAAACATACTAATCAAGATGCCAGAAATTCAACAAAAGAACAGAATTTCAAAAGTTATTAGAGAAAAGAAACAGATCACATTTAACTTCAAAAGGAAAAGATGGAAAACAGTGCTCCATGGGACAGTAACTCAGAAAAAAGCCGGGGTAGATATTCTAGTGCTGACAACGTGAACTTCAAGCCAAGAATGATCAAAAGAGATAAAGGACGTTGCTATGTACTTATTCAGAAAAAACTGCAAAATGAAGACATAACAATCAAAAGCATATATGTACCCACTGTATGAGCCCCTAACTGTAGAAGACAAATTTTAACAGACATGAAAAATCAAATAAGCAATAACACCACTGTAATGGGGGACTTTAACACCTCATTGTCACCAAGAGGTAAGTCAAGGAGGCCAAAAATCAGCAAAGAAATGACAGAACTAAACCAAACTTGTGAAGAAATGGACCCAGTGTGCCTTTACAGAGGATGCTACCCAACAACATTAGGGTACACATTCTTCCCGACCTTCCATGGGACATTCTCCAATATAGACTATATATTAGCATAGAGAGCATGCTTAAGTAAATGCAAAACAATTGAAATTACCCCATGCATATTATCTGACTACAGTACAATGAAACTGGAAGCTACTGACAAGAAAAATCACAAAAACTTCATAAATAAATGGAAATTAAATAACACCCACCTGAACAATCAATATCACCCACAGAGGATATTCAGGAAGAAATTAAACAACGTTTACAATCAAACAAAAATGCAGATACAACTCATTTGAACCCATGGGATGCAAGGAAAGCAGTCCTAAGAGGGAAATTTATATCAGCAAATTCTCATATCAAGAAAGTAGAATGAGCCCAAACAAACAATTTCTGCTGCATATTTTCTGCTCCTAGAAAAAAAGGATCAACTCAATCCCAAAGCCCAAAAAAGGCAGGAAATCAACAAGGATCAGAGCAAAAATTAGGGAAACTATGCCTTTCACAATAATATCCAAAAAAAAAAAAATGAAATACTTAAGAATCAATCTAGCAAAATAATTAAAAGTGAAAATTACTTTTCTTCAGTACTCTGAAAAAAAAGACTGAAGAGAACTTAAGAAAAGAAAAATAGGGTTTGGGAAGATGGCTCAGTAGAATAAGTGCTTGCCTGGCAAGTGCAAGGGCCTGAGTTCAATCCCTGGTTCCATCAAAAGAAAAAGAAAAAAAACATATTTTTTCTCATGGATAAGTAAAACTGACATTGTGAAAATAGCCTTACTCCCAAAATTGTTGCACAGATTCAATGAAATCTTTATTAACATACCATTAGCATACCTCACCGATCTAGAGAAAACATTCCTAAAGTTCATCTAGAACCTGGAGAGACTTAGAATACCAAAAGGAATCCTGGGCAACAAAGGAAAGGTAGGAAGCGTGATAATCCCTGATTTGAAATTATATCACAAAGCAATGTGCTATTCAATCCCTAGTACTGCAAAAAACAAAGAAAAGAAACAAAGCAACTGTGATAAAATCAGCATGGTACTGGCAAAAATAAATTAATAAATTATCAGACCTGAGAATCAATGGAACAAATGATAAGATGCAGACAAAACTACAAACACACTCACCTACCTTATTTTTGACAAAGGGGCCAAACATGTTCAATGGAAAAAAGGCTTTTTAATAAATGCTGCTGGAAAAACTGACTGGAAACTAAAACTGGACCCATGTCTATCACCACACATTAAACTGAAGTCAAAATAGATCAAAGTTCTAAATATTAAAACAGAAACACTAAATCTACTGGAAGAGAAAATAGATAGAAATCTTGATGACATAGGGGTAGGCGCAGAGTTAATGAACAAAACCCAAGCTGTATGGGACATTCTTTAAAGAAACAACAATTGGGATTTCATCTTTTTTAAAAAGTTTCTGCGTGTCAAAAGAAATCACTCATAGAATAAAAAGAAAAACCATAAATTAGGACAAAAAAAAAAAAACTCCACTGACTGTCCCCCAGTACAAAAGACTATCCTATCCGGAGCATATAAAGAACTTTTAAAAAATCTGGGCTTCCAAATTCAAAGACCCAATCAAAAAATGGACATCTGAGATGAATACATACTTCACAAATGAAGAAATACAAGTGGTAAATATATGAAAATATGTTCAACATCATTGGACATTCAAGAGATGCTGAGATGCCATCTTAACCCAGAAAGAATGACTGCCAGACGAAGCCAACCAGTAACAAACACTGGAGAGGCTGTGGGGAAGGAGGAGCCCTTCTCCACTGTTGGCGGGAGTGCTGGCTGGTGCAACCAAGATGAAAATTAGGGTGGAGACGCCTCAAGAAACAAGGATTACAGGTCCCATTCAACCCAGCTATTCCCCTCTCAAGTATTTTTTCCAGAAATGAAAACATCATATCACAGTGGGTATATATATATACATATACATATACCCATGTTTATAGCAACACAATTTGTCATAGCTATAGCTTGGAAACAGCCCAATTGCCCATCAACTGAAGAACAGATTTAAAAAAGATGTGACATTTTCTCACAATGGAGTATTACTCAGCTATGAGAAACACAAATTCAAGACTTTTATAGATAAATGGATGCAACTAGAGACCATATTCATAAGTGAAATACATCAGATCCGCATGTACAAACACCATATTATGTCACTGATATAATAATGTGAAAGAGTAAAGGTACAGCAGATACTGTGAAAGGGAAAGAATCTATTCAAAGGGAAGAAACAACTGGGGTGAGGGAAAGAGAGAAGGGGAAAGATATGTTTGTGCACATACACAGGACCCCCTGCAGAACTGTACTGCTGACTTCTGCTAGTCTATTGAAAGAAGCAGTTAACGCATCAATTGTTTTTCCCTCTCCTTTTTTATTTCTTATAACTTTCACCAATTTTGCATGCTTATATCTGGTAATCTAAACAACTAATTTGAAGACAGCATTACACAGTACAACAACCATGGTTGAACTCCTATTATTTTGTTTTGTGAAATTATGTATCATTTCTGGTGGGGTCTTTTCTTTTTTTATTTTTATTATTTTTAAAAAAATAAGTAAATACAAAAGAGGATATTAAAAAAAAGTTTGTTCACAAGAAGACTCACCCTTCTCCCTGTGGAAAGCCTCTCTTCCCTCTCTCCTCAGGCCATCCCTGGGGAGGTTTCCACCCTGTGAAGACCTTCGTCTCCCACACTTTCCACTCTATATAGACTTACCTGCTCAGGATAAAAATTCCCAGTCAAAGGGTTGTAGGCCCCTGTTCTGGGGTGTCAGCTCATGGATTAATACCTCTCTTAATTATCACAGACCGATCAGTCCCACAATCTCCCAAGCAAGTTATTAAAATAAGTTGTGAAGACTTACATAAAAGAGATGAGTGGTATAATCT
Source organism: Ctenomys sociabilis (assembly GCA_004027165.1). Classification (NCBI taxonomy): domain Eukaryota; kingdom Metazoa; phylum Chordata; class Mammalia; order Rodentia; family Ctenomyidae; genus Ctenomys; species Ctenomys sociabilis. The sequence continues at coordinate 13,500 of PVKA01025067.1, forward strand.
TAGGCCTCCAGGAGGTTCAAACACCTCCAAAAATATTTGAAACTCTCTGGGGTTTAAGACAAAGAACTCCAGACAGCCCATATTTAGCTATCAAACAAAAGAGGGTAACACTGAAGAAAATGCAGGAATCTAGACAGGACTCTGGGAATCCTTAGAAGGACTTCTCCAAGTAAAACATTAGGTTGACTTAGGAGACTAATGCTTTCTCCAGGAAGGCCTTCACCTCGGAGTAAGAGCGGTACAGCTACAGTCAGCTAACTGAGCTTGGATCCAGGAGTGCTTAGCTGTGGCTTGTCTCGACCTTTCGGTCAGGACCAGTGACTCACAGAGGGCCACCGAGTATGAGTTCACCGCCCATCTCCAGACGAGGGCCCAGGCCTGGGGTAGACTCACAGGGAGACACGGAAAGCCTCTTGCTTAATTTAAGTCTTGCCCAGAGCTGCTTCTCAGTGGCCTCCAAAAGTGAACAATTCTCAATTCACCCCATTTCCCTCTGATAGTCTGAAATCCAGTCCTTTCATACTCTGACGAGAAAGCCAAGGGCCACACACATAAAAGGTTTAAATTCTGCCTAGTGAACTAGTATATAATTCTCAAGAATATGTCCTGGAGTAGATACAAAGCACTCTGACTAACAGGTGAATTTTTAACTCAGTTAAAAGCAGGAAAAGGAAGAACAGCAGAGACATCTCAGATTCCCAAACTCTCCTTCCAAGGCCTCAGAGAAGAAACAGAAAGGCAAATGTTTATTTATTAAAAAGCTTTCCATAGTAATTTTGTAACATCTGTCTCTTGCAAAGAGAGGCTCAAAAGATAGCAAAGTTATTTGTGTTCTCTTCAGTGTAGGATGAACATGGATTCCTATAAATCTTCTAGACATGACCAGACAGCATCAATAAATGTGAGTGATGGCCCAGCACTAACATAATTAAGAAGAATTAACCCTATAGACTGTGCCATGATAGGCGAGCTGTCCATAAAAGCCCTGTCAGCACTTCAAATATTTCTCAGCTGACAAAGATTGGGTATTTGGGAAGAGCAAATATATGTAGTCAGACACAATCTGACAGGATCTGCTAAGATAAATCAACCTCCTCATCCTTGGGGGAAGAAAGGAGAAAAAGAAAAGAAACAGTATATTAGGGAAGCAGGGAGTAAGCAAGTTTCATCTTCCAGATTCTGGAAGTCAAAGAAAGGCTAACTCACCTCACAAGCCCCCCGGAGAGGGTCTGTGTGATGACGGCTGCGCTGGTCTTCAGCAGAGCCGCTTGGAGTGGCCCAGTGGTGCTACCATTTGGCCCACTGTCCCTGGGTATGGGGTTTGGGGCCGCTCCAGTGTACTTATTCACCATCTCCACACGGAAGTCCCTCTTCCTAATCTGTCCACCACATTTTTGTTCTGATCTTTCGTTCTACTTCATACTTTAGATTCTCAGTCTCGATCCCTGCCCTACCTGGTTGGCACACCTGCCTTGGCCTCTGAGAGCTGTCCTGCAAAACCCCTCCTCCCGGGGCCCTGAGGAACACACCAGAGGAACGTTCCTCCTGGCGCCCGCCCAGCCCCCAGCCCCAGGATTGCTCCTGACCGTTCCACCTGGCAGGATTTTGGCCTGGTCTGCTCTGCACTGTGCTTCCAGAGCGTGGGCCACTGCCACACACACACACACACACACACACACACACACACACTCAGAAAGTACTTGCAAATGCCAAAGCAAGTAATAGGCTAGCAGTCTCTCTGCAATTGGAATCGGGACACCTAAGTACCCTGCTCGGGTTGAAGCATCAGATGGAACCTGGAAGAGCTGAACCCGACCCAGGAACTCCCACATGCGCACCGGAGGCTCCGGTTCCCAAGCCTGGCCCCGCCCCATCTATGTCTGCTCGTGTCTGCTTCCGGAACCTCCACCAATCACAGGCCTGGCCAGGAGCACAGGCTGCTGGGACATCTTCATCCACCAGAGGAGCATAGGAGTCCTCTGTGCTCTCTGCCCAGCCCCAGCGTCCCCCTGCATCCTTCCTGCCCCACACAGCACAGCCAGGCCTGCTCCGTCACCCATTGGTTTGGGTTCTCTAGAGGCATAGAACCAATAGAGAAAAAAAAAAAATACACATAGGAATGAAGACTGATCGAAAAATATGGTGAATGTTTACACTAAAAATGTATTACAATAAAGAACATTGCCCTTAACCCTCCCCCGAAGCCCGCTTGCTTCCCCCGAACATGCTTACTCTGTCAACATTGCCACTTCCCTTAGCAGTTCTACAAGTCCCCTGTCCTCAGTGTCTTTTCCTGGCAGCCTCTTTGGTCTAATCCAAAACGTTTAGTACATTCTGCCAAATAAAAATGAGACCATGTGTCTTCAACCACCTTGCTCATCAACCAAGCCCTGCCCAGTTTCTGACTCTTCCCCAAAGTCAAAATGACCAGGAAAGAGAACAGTTTGAGCTGAGCCAGCTTCAGCTGCATCTGGTTGCCAGGCTAGAGAGCCCTAGCACTTCAGGTGAAACGTAGAAGCCACAGAAAATGAGAGCATTTATTCCTGAAAGGGTAGCCCCCAACCCACAGCAGCACTGGAACCCGCGAGCTTGCTAGGGTTGAAGACCCTCAGATCCCATCCAGGCCCACCCCGCAAGCCCTGCACTTGAGTGGGATCCCCAGAGATTCAGAGACAAACTTTGAGAAGCACCGCTGTAATGGAGACACGTCCACTCTCCAAGCTTAGAAGTGAGTACACGGTTTATTCTTAAACTAACTCAGAAGAGTGAGGAGAATAAGTATGTCCCACTAAAACATGGCTTTTGCCCCATAAAAGCTCAAGATGAGCAGCTGCAGAGCTGCACTGCAAGCTACATCAGGAGCCGTGGGCTGAATGTGCCCTCCGCAGAATTGTTGGTTTAGCTTTGAAAACAGAGTTAGCAAAAAGCTAACTGCATCTTGGAATCCTGTGATGGGCCCTGGTGGATTTATGCAACCAACTGAGAAGGCAAAAAGCCTTCAGAAAGACTGAACAGCTGCCCTGATGCACTGAGGAAATGGCTGCCACTTGCACCTCCAAAAAAGAAATGCTGAGCTCAGAGTGTACCTCGTAGTCCCAAATGAGCTGTGGTCCAAATTCACTCCATCTTTACACCACTTCTGAGAACCATACTCTTCAGGACCCCAAGGACCCAAGAGCACTCAGGATAAACACTCTGTCATGATGTGTCAGCTGATGTGTGATCATCTACAAGGATAATCTGTGAAGTGTGTGCTGTGAATAAACGCTTGACAGCAGAAGAGGTTGTTTGACTTTGTTCTTCAGCATTAGCTCTTCACGCCTTTCTTCCAAGTTGCCGCTTATCAACAGAAAACCATCACAGCACAAATTAATGTAGAAAGCGTCTGGGATTCTGTCCAAGGTCAGCCTCAAGGTCAGCCTCCAGGACACAGACAACTTCCTGCAAGAGCCAGAAAACAGATAGACACTTCCCATTTGTTTACCTATGACTCAGATCCACCATCCCACGCTGAGGCACTGAATCAAAAGACATAAAGAACCACACAGTGAGGTCTTGGTGCTCCTGAGCTGGGATTGGGTGCACACACAGCCAGCTGGGTGCACAAAACCAGGAAGCAGCAGAGTGAAGTGGAGAGAAATGGACAGAAAAATTTGTTAGATTTTAGTAGAAGGAAGGCCAGAGAGGAGAAGGGCTGAGAGCACATCCCAGGCCAGAGATCTCTGCCCACAGCCTTTCCTGGACCACAGTGCACCTTTCACACTGAGCTCAGAGTATACCTCATAGCCTTGTCCAGCTCTCTGATCCACAACTGTATTTTTGTGGCCTCCTTGTTAGTTTGTTTTTGGGGTGGTACCAAGGATCAGTAAACCCAGGGCCTTTACTCTGCACTACAACTCCAGCCCTTTTTTATTTTGAGATAGATTCTCACTAAGTTGCCCAGACTGGACTCAAACTTTTGATCGTCCTCCCTCACCTTCTAGAGTACTGAGATTACAGGTGTGCACCACAGCGCCCAGAAGGGTGGGTACTTCGAACATCGAAATTACACAATTAGCTCCACAGAGCTCTGGACATGGTAAACATTGGAGATTGTTCCGGTTGCTTGGAGTATGACCTTTATTGCCACATTTAGCTTCCTTTTAGCAGCCTGCAATTTCTCATCTCTGCTAACTCTTCATATTTTTAGTTTAACTAAAGAGATGTATGAAGAGGGAGAGAGAAAAACTATCTGTTTCAAAAGCCTAAGCAATTCTGCATGCCAAAGACTAAAACTGGACCCATGTCTATCACCACACACTAAACTGAAGTCAAAACAGATCAAAGACCTACATATTAAAATAGAAACACTAAATCAACCGGAAGAGAAAATAGGTAGAAATCTCAATGACTCAGGGGTTGGCAAAGAGTTCATGAACAAAAAAGCAAGCTATATTGGAAATCCTTCAAAGAATCAATGACTGGGATCTCATCTCATTGAAAAGTTTTTGCACATCAAAAAAAATCACCAGGGGAGAGATGGCTCTGTAGAATAAGCATTTCCCTGGCAAGTGCAAGGGCCTGAGTTCAATCCCCAGTTCTGCCAAAAAAAGAAAAACTAAATCACCAACTGAGGGCTGGGGAGATAGCTCAGTGGTCTAAGTACCGCCTAGAAGAAGCACCTGCAAGCACAAGAACCCAGTTTTGATTCCCGGTACCACATGCCATGCCAGCCCAAAAATCAGGCCTGGTGGTATACACTTGTACTCCCTCCCTTCCTCAGCTGGGAAGGCTGACACAGGAGTATCACTGTGCAATCTGAGCTGCATAGTAAGACCCTGTAGCAAATAAATAAATAATATTTTTAAATTAAAAAAAAGAAATCACTGACTGAGTAAAATAAAACCCACAAATTAGGAAAAACTTTTACTAACTGTCCCTCAGACAAAGGATTTCTATCTAGAATGTATAAAGAATTTTTAAAAATCAAGTTCCAAAATTCAAAGACCCAATCCAAAACTAGGCTCTGAGAAAGAATGGCCATCATCGAGAAATTCAACAATAATAAGTGGAGGTGTTGTGCAGAAAGAGGAACTCTTCCCCATGGCTGGTGGGAGTGTGACTGGTACAACCGAGATGGAAATCATACCTCGTACTTTGAGGCCTCTGTAAAAAAAAATGAAAATTATCGGTCCCGTTAAACCCAGCCATTCCCCTTCTGGGTATTTTTCCAGAAAAATTGAAAACATCATACCACAGTTATATATGTATACCCATGTTTATAGTGGTGCAATTTTTCATAACTCAATCTTAGAAATAACTGGAATGCCCATCAACTGAGGAATGGATAAACAAGATGTAGTATTTTTAGGCAATCTAATATTATTAGGTAAAAAAAAAAAAAGATAAAATCAAGGCTTTTATAGGTAAAAGGGTGCAAGTAGAGACCATACTCATAAGTGAAATAAGTCAGACCCACATAGGTAAACATTATATTGTCTCCCTAGTGTAAAAATCTGAAAGAGCAAATAAAATAAGAAAGGTACAATAGCTAATGTGAAAGGGATAAAACAATTTTGATGAGGGAAAGGAGAAAAGAAAAGAAGGGAGGAAGGAAAAATGTATATATATATATATATATATATATATATATATATATATATATATATACATGATAGCTTTGATAATTGTACTGCTGATTTTCACTGGTTTATTGAAAGAAATAGTTAATGCTTAAAATTTTTTCTTCTTTTTAATTATTTGATCAGCTTTGCTTGCTTATATATGGTAATCTAAGCAATCAATTTGAAAACAACATGCAATATAAAACCATTGTTGGATCCCTATTATTTTGCTTAATGCAATTCTGTATCATTTTTATTCAGTTTTTTTTTATTTTTATCCTCCTTAAACTAGAAAAAAAGCTAAAAGTACAAGGAGACTGAAAGCTTTAGCTCTAAGCTCCAGCACAGTAGGGCGACTATAGGCAACAGTCGCTCACTGTCGACTCCAAAATTGCTGGAAGACCAGAACTGTGAAGGTTCCTAACATTAAAGAAATGATAAGCCAGGTGTGGGGTGCACATGTGTAATCCCAGCACTCTGGGGGCTGAGGCAGGGTCATTTCGACTTCGAGGCCAGCCTATGGTACGCAGCAAGACTCTGTATCAAAAAACAACCAAAAACAGTGACCCTGATATTTACATGACTCAAAACCTCACATGGTGTCCCCTGTGTGTGCACAATCTCTACCTGTCAATTACTAACAAGAGGGGCTGGGGACGTAGCTCAGTGGAATAAGCGCTTCTCTGGCAAGTGCAAGGGCCTGAGTTCAATGCCCAGTTCTGCAAAATAAATAAATAAATAACAAGAATGGTTCAAAAATAAATAACATTTAAAATGCTTAAAAATTTCTGAGTGAAAAAATTCTGTTAACCACTTAAAAGGCTCAGAGATACACAGATGAGAATCCATTTACGACCTTTTACATTTTGAGGGATGGAGGCTAAGCGCGCAGCAAGGAACACACACACCGCAGCACGGATTAGGCGGGCTCCCCCAGCACACAGCTCCTTCCACACCCCCTCCAGGCCTGGGCTCCTGCCCATCCTGGGTGCCTGGTACTGGCCTGGTGACCCCGCAAGAAGGGGGCCCTGTGGTGCCCAGCTCTCTCCTTCCCATGCTCACTCCTCTGCTCTTCCTTTTTGGTCTCTTTTGACTGAGTACAAAAGCCTGCAAGGCCGGGCCTGTTTCCTACGCTGCCATGTTCTGGCATGGAAGCCGGTGCTGCTGTGTGCCAGAGGGTTCACATCAGTGCAAAGCATAAATTAATTACTTTAGATTAAGCAAAAACTTGCATTTGTCAGCATCATTTCATTCATTAAAAATTTTACATTCAAGAATAAGTGCTTTTCTATATTCTGCCATTTGAGGTGTTAGACTGAGCGTCTTAAGCCCTATTATATTAGCTTATTTGTTTTCCAAAAATATGTGAGATATTACCATGTATCCAAGGCAAACCCTCTGCTTAGCACAACAAATAGCAAATAAAACAATAGATACATAGGCCATAGATACATAGGTGATAGATACTTAGGCGATAGATACAACAGAAAGTGGATAGAGGCCTAGGTTGTAGAGAAAGGGAGAGAGGAGCAGAGAGATCACAGCTAAGTAAGGCAAAGTCCAAGGACATAAGAGCACAGCCACGGTGACCAACTTTGGCCCAGGACCACAGGCAAAACTTCTGTGAGAGGAATATCTGAAGAACCATGGTCAAGTCTTCCACAGAGTATTTCTCTCCCTAGAGGACACTTACAGGGGACACCCCTGTGACTGCCCATAAGGACCCTTCCTCCCTGCTCCCTGTGCACCCCATGCCCATGTCCCATGCAGTGGTCCTGACTGCAACATCCAGAAGGACACCAGGTGCCTGACAAGATTGAAGTGGGGTCCCACGACCCCTCCCCCCACCCCGTGACTGGTAAGAAGTCCCTCAGGAGCGATCTCTACCCTCCTCTGCCACCGTTAGCCTGCTGGATGGAAATAAAGTAGCTACAGATGTCACCATCACCTTGTGATTTGGTGACCAAAGGCCACATACTAAGCGATGGAAAATCTGGAAGAAAAAAGAACAAAAACAAAAAGGTCCCTGAGGGCATAATTCAACCTTAATCTGAGGACTGCCCTTCCTCTGACCCCCGGCATGTGAGAAAATAAACCCTTCTCTTGGTCAAGCCCCTGCAAGTCGCGGTCCTGGTGACTCCCAGTGAAGGTTACCCCAACCCTGCAGTTCTCTCCCAGGCAGCCTTGGGCTCTCATGAAGGGCATCATCTCTCTGATCTCCCTCCTCCTGGAGTAAAGGAAGAGAACGTGCTTAAAGCCACCTGAAGACCTAGATCAAGTGTAGTAAGATCACAAAAGCTAAACCAAGACTCAAAGCCAAGCTTTATCTTTCAAATCCCAGGCCCTTCCCACTGGGGCAGCTGCCCCTTTTTGAGTGGTGAATGGGGACTTCAGCTCAGGAATATAAGAGCCATAATGTGCCTGAGAGCTCAAGGCAAGGGGAAATCAGGTTTCAAACCCAGGTCTTGCACCTTCAAATCCCTAAGCTGGACCTACTGCACTTACAGGAGCAAGTTCTCATCATTATATGGAGAACGGGTATCATCTCCCAGCACCATGAGAGGCACTTCATGCATTACAGACTCCCCACTTACCAACAACAGCATCTACACTTCCCACTTCCCATCTGTGAAGTTGAAGATACAAAGCATGGGAATAGCTTATACAAGGTGACATGACATAATCCACTGCTGGGATTTCAGCTTTGGGATTCAGACTCCAAAGCCAGCATTCTTAGCGTGTATGGGTGCTGTGTCTCTGAAGAGCAGGTAAAACTTTTATGCAGTGAGTACAAACTAATGGAACAAATTAATGGAAGAACAGGCATTCTTCCATTAATTGTGGAGTCCTGACACTTAGAAAGGATTTAGAGTGGGTGAGGATGGAAGATGGATGCATGCATGCATGGATGGATGGATGGATGGATGGATGGATGGATGGATGGATGGATGGATGATGGGTGGATGGATGGATAGATGGATGGATGATGGATAGATGATGGATGGATGGATGGATGATGGTAGATGATGGATGGATGGATGGATGGATGGATGGGTGTATGCATGATGGATGGATGAATGGATACTTTGAATGCATGAGCGGGTAGATGAGTGGAAAAAACAGATGGAAAACTAAAATAGATAGGATACATGCACAGAGCGACAGAGGAAAAAGTCCCACAGAGCGATATGTGACTAAATATACATATTCATAACAATCATCCGACAAAATGATGGTGCAGAAATGTCTATAAGACAAACGATGTGCTCAGAACCGCACGACTCGTGAGCATAGGAGCCGAGTCCTCCCGGGAGGAGGCCCACACTGAGGCATCACCCGAAGCCAGGCTGTGTCAGATGGTGAGGCTGAGGCTGCCTCCACTACCTTCTGGGCTCGTGCCACCTCCACATACGTAAGTGTGGGCACAGGTAAGGAGGGGACAGAATTTGTCCTTTAATGAGCTTTCACTCTCCTTATGGTAAAAATAATTATGCATTTTAAGAATTCTTTCTCTCTTGTCCCATTAAATTATGGCTAGAAAAGCTTATTCATGCATTTTAAGCTTCCATTCTTGGCAGTCTAGAATTAATAAGGAGATAATAATTATCTGGCTCCAGGCTTTTACAACTGCCTGCTCAGTGACAGCATTGGTCACCAGAAGCACCACTAAATCTAGATCGTCACCCTTCCCCGACATGAGACGCAGAGCTGTAGGGTGCAGCAGGGCCACTAGGAAGCTGCCCTCCCCCTTCTGAAGGTCCACGGGCCATGTCATGCCCTGTGCACTGCTGCCAGCGCTGCCTCCCAGCAGGCGAGTCCACGCGCCCAGGAGAGGACCAGGGGACCAGATGTGGGCTCTGGGAAGTCGCAGCATCCGAGAACTGGAAAAGCCTGAGAAGTGATTAAATCCCATCCACGTTACACACTTAAAACTTGCAAGAAGTGGGGAGTTGAGTTAAGGTTGCAGGCTGCTGTGTGACTTCCTTACCATGGTTTCTGAGCCAGTGGGGCAGACACATGGGGAACGAACGGCCAGAGCCCAGTGCTGGACTCTCCTTCTTCTCTTCCCAGCAAACATTTGCCCCTACCCTGCCCACATGGTGGCCCTTTCTACCATCAGCCTCCAGAGGTCCTGCTCAAGTGAAGCATCCTGGCCTCTCTCTCCAGATAATTCCACCTGCTACAGAACTGAACAGGACAAAGAGCTCAACTGCTATAGAATTCTCCAAAGCATTGCCTCTCTGATAATTAGGAAAATGGGAATCAGGCAAGAGAAAAATCCACTGCTCTGCCCTGCAGGGACAGGTGTGGAGAACAGCCGCTGTGCTCCACAGAAGACAGAGCAGGGAGGGGAACCGCAGGTTGGGTCAAGCTACTGACCTGGTGTGCAGCAAAGGGGCAGAGAGTAGAGGAAAGGCCTTTCTCAGGAAACGCAAAGAGCTTTTTGAAGGAGCCAGAAATGTGAATTCCAGGGCAGAGCCCAAGCAGAGAGAATCAGAGAAACTAGGACAGCAGCTTGCAGACAGTGATGAAATCCAGCATGGAGGAGGCCATGTTGATTGCACAAGATAGTCGCTACTGGCCGCAGTGTGTACACAGCCACCGTGGTGGGTGTAAGAAGGATCCCAGAGACTCTCAAGGGACAGCACTGACCTCCCCAGGACTGATGACTGTCCCTGAGCCCCAGGGTTGCCACAAGGGCCACCTTCCCACTCAGTTCCAGGACTCCAGGGCTGCCATCTGGACCACGCCTCAAGCCCACTGACTTTTATTTCCTGAAAGTGTCTCTAGATGTCCTGTGCCAGGAAAGTGCCCGACACGGCCCGCAGGGAGAATTTGCTTCTTCAGAGTGCTCGTGGGTGCCCAGTATCTGCCAGGGTCTGTGCCAAGTCCTCCCAATCATCCAAAGGCGGCCAAGAGCTCCAGCCACTGAGGAAGTTATCATTAAAAGGAGCAGAAGAAATCTCCCAGTACCCACACCCATGCAGGAAGAGCAAGGGATAACTGCTTCACAAACCATCAGTTAGTGCTCAGGTCCTTTGGTTGCTTCTGCTCACCTTCAAGAACGTGTGGTTTCCTTTCTTTTCTTTTCTTTTCTTTTCTTTTTTTGCAAAGGCTTAAATTTTAAAATACTTATTACAGCAAAAGACATATTGCCACGAATCCCCTTAAAACACCTTCCTTTGCCATAAGCACACTCCTTCCAACATTCTTGCCACTGTGTGAAACGGACGTGGAAATCCTCTCAAGAGGGTCTTGACTACCTCAGCATCCTGAGTTGATTCAAAGCATTTTCCATTTATGGTCAGTGTGACCTTGGGGCAGAGCCAGAGGTCACTTGGGGCCACATCCAGTGAATAAGGTAGGCAAGGACACAGTGCCACGTTTCTGTGAGTCCGCTTTTCTGTCAAGTGGCACTTATCAGCAATCTTCCCCTTATTTTTTTATCAGACCTTGTAAACACACTTACAACGGTGGACTTCCAGAACTGCTGCAGAAAGTGGCCAAAGTGGTGAGGTAGGTGTTTTGAAAATGAAAGGGAATATTCTGAGGGATATTAATAGCGATATATCTTTTACTAAAAAGATAATAAAGTGTTCATTTTATTGTAATAAAATTTTTTTCATAATTTTCTATTATTTTGAAGAGTTAAAACAAGAGCAAGAAAAAACAAAAAAGAAAAAGTTCCGAATGTTTCATGGACTTGCGTGTCATCTTTGCACAGGGGCCACGTTAATCTTCTAATTTTAGTGCATGTGCTGCCAAAGCGAGCACAAGAATATGTGTTTTTCTTAGCAATGTGCTAGTCCATTTTCATAACTATAAGGGACATTTGAGCAAGGCCATCCTGACAGGGAAAGGAGCTCTTCAACTCCTAGTTCCAGGGGCTCTAGAACATGGCGCTGGTGTCATTCTGGCCCTGGGAAGCTCTCAGGGCATCACAGTCGAGGGAACTTGGGAGCAACAGTTCACAAAGTGCGTCAGGAAGCCAGAGAGACCAGGTGGACCTAGGCCCGGGAGTTCACAGCAATCATCTTTCAAGAGCTACCTCCAGTGTCCCTCCGGAGCTACCCTAATCCCTACCAGTGCCACACCCCCGACGCCCTAAGGATCTCCCTTTAGGTCCAACCTCTTCAAGATCCTTCTCAGTCGAATACAAGCTTCCATCCAGCACATGAACATTTGGAGGAACACACATGCCATAGCACGGAGTATCCCTAAAGAGTTCACACCTAGTGAAATCAAGAAACAAGCCATGTCCCCTCAAGCAACCTCCGTTTCCCTCAGCCCAGCCCCTGCTTTATTACTCCCAAGTAATTGACCTCGAGGCCCTCAGGTCCTCAGAGTTAGTCTAACCCAGCTTCTTCCCACAGTAGCTTTCTATGGCAGTCAGTGTTGTGACTGCATCCAGACACGTCCCCCAAAGCCTCTCACTGTCATAGGTGGGGCTTTTTCAGAGGTGACTAGATCTACAGTGTGTGGTTCTGAGATTAAGGGAGTATGATTACTAAGTTACTCCACTTAGTTGGTCTGGCACCACCCTAATTCTGGTATCCTAAACAGACTACAAAAAGGGCAGAAAAAAACTCCTTAAAAAAAAAAAAAAAAGAAAGAAACCCTTGCCTAGTCTCACCTGCCTGCTTACTGTAGACTGTTTCTCCTCTGCCCTCCCCTGCTACCATGCCACACTGCCTTGGTTGGGAACCAGCCAACTACAGACTGAAACCTCAACAAACTATGAGTCAAATAAACCTTTTATCTGTAAACTTTAGGTGTCAGGTATTTTGTCTCAACAATGAGAAAAGTCACTGAGACACTCGGCCTTCCATACATGTGGCAAAACACCTGAGGAAAACAACACAAAAGAAGAAAAAGCTGTCTGGGTTTATGATTTCAGAGGTTTCAGTCCATGGTCAGCTGGCTCTAGCCCTTCCAGGTCTGTGATGAGGCAGAAACATGGTGGGAGGGCTTAGTGGAGGAAAGCTGCTTACCTCATGGCACCCAGGAGGCAAAAAAGAGAGAGCCGGGAGGCCGGGGACAAGATATCGCCCCAAAGCTCACCTCCTCATGATCCGTTTCCTTCCATCAGCCTCCACCTCCCAGGTTTCCAAGCTCCTATTAATGCCATTAGATGATGAGCTCACCTTGGATTAATGATGACGTTAGCCCCCATGATCCAATCTCCTTCCTAAAGTCCCAGTGCAGCACTGCTGTGCTGGAACCAACCCTTGAACACACAAACCTTAGGTGAGATTTCATATCCAAAACCAAAGCGTATCTCACCCCCAAGTGAACTAGAACCCAGCCTATGCGGAAGGGAAAATTAAGGTTCAAGGTGGATGAAGTGAAGAAGCCGCTCTCTGCTTCTCCATGCTGCAGCCCGCAGGACAGAGGCCACGGAGGAAACACTGCCCCACGCTCTCGCTGCAGGCCACAGCTCTGAACACTTACGATGTGCATTGAGAAGGGGATTATTGCAGGGGTCTTCAAATCCTGCGATGCTGAACATTTTCTGGCCTCTTCCTCCTGGATCAACTCTTTGCTCTACCCTGCCCTGCGCCGAGGAAACTGCGCCCTCTCTCCAAAGTAGGCTACCCTGCTGGGAGCTTTCAGGGAACTCAGAGCTCAGAAGGCCCCAGAGCACACTTCTGAAGTCCCCGTCCAAGGATTCAGCAGCGGAAACTAGGCAAAGCTAGGGATTCGGCCCACTTTGCTCTCTTGCCATGTTTTCTTAAGTCTTCGGCCGAGTTCTCTCCTGTTCAGCTGCTCACCTGGGTGCAGGGCTCCCTAAGTGCTGCCTGTCGGCCTTCAGCACTAAGGCAACGGTCATCTGATCCATGGCTACAACCCTACTTCTCTCAGCTCCCTTCACGCCCTGTGACTGCCACCTCGCTTTTCCCTCTTGTTGCCAATTATTGCCCAAACCAGGGCTCCCCCTCCCTCCTGCACCTCACCCAAATCTACCCTTGTTGAGGCTGAGTCAGGGCTATGTTGTCACAGGCCTGTTGGTGACAGCACCTAGCAGATCCTCACACTCATGTAACCACGAAGCAACCCAGTTCTCGAGCACCAGCTTGGAACGGCTCAGCAAATTCTGTGCAGATCTCCAGCTCTGAGAGACGATGCCAAGAAACAGAAGTAAGGACGTGAGTGAGAGCGTAGTGGAACAAGCTTGGAGCTGCTCACATGGTGACTGCCGGGGCAGCTGGGACTCGCACGCACCCGGCTCCTCTGGGAAGCCCACAGAACTGCTCTGCCATGGAACGGAGAGGAGGGGCTGTCTGCCCACCCTTGGACAGGCCTCCCCAGAGCCACTAGTGTCACCACACTCTGGGTGGCACTCCTGCGTGGTCAAGCAGCCTGGCACAGCCTCCGAGAGCGCAGCAGAGAGAGGCTGCCTCTGTCATGCATGTGACATGTGGCCAAGGTACACAGAGCCATCTGTGTCACGGAGCTAAGATCAGGTCCAAGGACACAGTGCAGTGGGGCACTTGGCATCAGCTTCCATAACTAGTACCTCAGTTACTTTTCTCCTGTTGCTGGAACAAAATACCCAACACCTAAAATTTAGGAAGGAAAGGTTTCTTTAGCTCACAGTTCGTGGAGGTTTCAGTCCATACTCAGCTGGCTCCAAAACAGGGTGGCAGAGGAAACAGCAAAAGCGAAAAGGGAGGAGGGGTGGCAGTGGAAGCAGCGGGGCAGGGGGCAGCCTCTCGCCCTGCTTTGGCTGCAGGCCGACTCCCCAGCCCAGGGCGGGCGCGGCACTCGCCCGGAGTCCCAACATCAGATAACGCACTAACCACAGACTCCAGAGGCTGCAAAGTGGCTACACGAGGTTTTGAGTGGACACCTAGACACAAACCACGACAGCTAGTAAGATGCATGAACGTCAGGGAGAAAGGGCTGAACCCCAGAAGAGACCAGAGGGTGGCTGAACTCCCCCGCAGCACCATCCAAGACAACTCTATGAAGTTATGGCTCTCAGGTAGCCCTGAGAGAATCGCTGAAATGTGGCTGGCATGAATAAAGAACTAAATGTTTATTTTAGTTGACTTTATTTTATTTCCATACCTATACGTGGTTAACAGCACGCAGTTTTAGAGCACCAGGAACCTGAAGCATGGCAGAACACCCCCTCGAGGGGAAGAGGAGCTTGCCACACCTCTGCTGCCCGGAGGAGAGCTCAGCCCCGGCCAGCCTCCTCCTACCCCAGAGCAGCACCCTCGCTCTGGGGAGGGGTATCCTGTCCTGCCAGGTTTAAGTGATACAGGTAACAATGCTGCCGGTGTTAATGGGGTACAGTGCAACAGAGGCCACTGCCGCAGACCCAGGCCTAAGCCCAAGTGGCCCAGCCTCAAGCCCTGAGGCCTGCTAAGTCCAGTGGTACCAGATGTGTCTGCAATGGAGACATGATGCATGGACTCTGGCAATCCCGGTAACCCCAGAATGCTGGAGCTTAGAGCACAGCTCCCTCTAGCAGGAGTTATTTCCCCTTTGAAAGGCACCCTGAAGACCTGACTAGGGGACCGGTGGTGACAGAGCACCTGGAAATACCAGTCGTGAATGAGGTGCTTCCTGATCCATCAGACACAAAGCTGCACCTGCACAATGCCTGGCTGCCACCCCAGTGTCCTGCCCAATTGGTTACAGTCTGTGGTTGTGGTTGTGGCCGTGGACATGGGTAATCCCATGTCCACATAATTTATCCCTCTCTCTCGCTCTCTCTCTGGTGGCCTCAGCACCCAGCAGCTACATCAGCGAGAGGCCACACACACCAGGCCCGTGCTTCCTGCCGGGTGCAGCCCGTGCATGGTCAGTGCTCAGGGCCTGGCACCTTCATCTCCGTGACAGAAGCATGCATGGAGCAGCTGAGCCCAGGGGGTCTCTTCCATGATGCTGCACAACCTGTGGGCTTCTTCTGTCCTCTTCAAAGAGGTATAAGGGTACTTCGGGGACTGGGTGCTCAAGAGAGCAATGTTTCCAGAAGGGGCGACACTTCTAGATGCCCGTAGTCGTGGGCATCTTCAGCTGCAATCTGAGGCAGGGCCCTGGCCTCTAGTGTCTCCACGGCACTGAGCAACCAAGGAGAGAAGAGATCACAGAGCTGGCCGGGGAGATCAGTCCCGCTCCCCAAAACGGGCCTGGGTCCTTGCCTCTCAGCTGGGCAAGCGAGGACTCGGTGTGGGTCTCACAGGACCACTGAGGGCCCTCTGCTTTCAAAGTCATTCTTACAGGCAGAGGGCATCTCTGGTAAAGGCAGGCACTACCTGCCATGGGACTGGGAATGAGTCGGCCTGACGTGAAGAGTGTGCTGGCCTGCAGTGCTCCTGAGGAGCGGGCACTTGCAGAGGGCTGCAGCAGTCAGCCGCAGTCGCCCACGGCAGGCTGTTAGCCAGCTACAAATGGGGTTTTTATAGCACTACCTTCCATGAAAGCTTGGGGGAACAGCAAATGTGAACTTCAGAGGAGACTGGATACATCGGCCATGTTAGGCAACAGATTCAGATTCCTGTGCTCACATGGGTACTTTCACGACAAGACTTTTTCCTCCAGACAAGATAACCAGGCACTACATATTAAACAAGTATATGCTGAATGACGACTCACTTCCTGCCCCTCCGAGCCCCTGTGTGCTTCTTTCTCCCTGCCTTCTCCCGCGGACATGGGCCTTAGACTGTTCTGGTTCCAGGTTGGATGCGGCCAGTGGGAATCACCGGCAGATGGGAGAGAGGGGCGGGCCTGTGGGCCTGGCTTTCTGTCTGCTGGGTCCTCACAGGTTTGCCATACCCTCGACCAGAGGCCTCAGCCTTGGTCAGAGGCCCTCACACCAAGTACGTTCTCAGGTGCTGCTCCCATCTCTCTTCTGGCCTTGAAGGTCTAGGGTAGGAAGGACCCAGTTTTGCTAGTCCTGGGGTTTTACAATGCCTTCAGGGCCTTTGCCCGCACGTCCTATGAAGCCACTTCATTTACTCAGTCCTCCTCCATTCCTGTTTGACTGTGCCTTCTCTCCCACAAAGGTCTGACCATGTGTTCCTCTGGTTCGGGTTTGAGTTTAATTCATTTGCAAACATTATTTCTTAACTAAGTATTTGTTACATCACTCACAATGGAGAGAGAATCTTGGTGGTCGGAAAGCGTCTTGATGTCTACGGAGTCCAGCACTGTGGTGGGATCTGGAGTAACGCCTAGAAGGCACAGCACGGGAGGGGAATCGCTGCCTCGCCTAGGGATCTCCACTGGTGGAGGCCATGGTGACACCAAAGTTGACTACAGCAGAGCACAGAATGTTTGTGATGGAAATGACCCAGGAACCCCTGGCAGTGCAGTGGCAGCTGGAGGACCCCGAAGGGTCACACAGAGCAGGTAACACTTCAGCAGCTCCATAGAAGGGGGATGAGCAAGAAATCTGAGAATGGGAGACCCTGTAGGGCCGCATGAGCGAGGGGAGCTTTGGGAGGGCAGAGGGCCCTTGAGAGGACAGCCCCAGGACCCAGAGGGCGCTGAGCACTGTTTCAGAGTGCAGCATCCATCAGGGGTTGCTGCCAAGTGAAGCCAGGAGTGGTGCGTGCCAACTGGTGGCCAACGTGTTGCACCAGCTGATCGATCTTGCATGGTGCTGGGCGGGGGAGGCCCACCTGAGCGTCGTTGCCAGCAGCGTAAGAGGGAGAAGGAGAGGAGCTGTCCAGAGGCTGCTAGGGACGCTGTCTGGAAGAGCCTTTGGAGCTGCTGGGGGCTGCTGGTTCTCCTGGGCTGTACTGTGGGGACCTTGTCATGCTGGCTCTCGTGATGAGCTCGGCTGTTCTCAGAGGAGCTGGGCGTGTCATTGTCACCAAGGATGGTTACAGCTCACATTGGGGGCGCTGATCCCCGCCTGGAGTTCTGACCCCTCAGCCTGCTGGCTCAGATCCTTCATCCAGCTGGCACAGGCTTTGTAGCCCCCACCACTGACCTTCCCAGCCAGATCCATGAAGCAGGCCTGCGTGAGACATTGTCATGGGCTCTAGGCC
This sequence comes from Ctenomys sociabilis, assembly GCA_004027165.1. NCBI lineage: Eukaryota > Metazoa > Chordata > Mammalia > Rodentia > Ctenomyidae > Ctenomys > Ctenomys sociabilis. Next base: position 31,111 of record PVKA01025067.1, read on the forward strand.
CCCAGCTGGACTCATGGGGGGCACTGCTATGGGGCTTCATCTGGACTCAGGCAGGACCTGACCGTGGGACCCGGGCCCTCAGCTGGAGGCTTTGGTCCTTCGTGTACAGACAGACTCCCCACACTCTTTGTATATGACTCTTCAGGTAATTAATTCATTATAAAATATCTTATAAAATGTGTCCGTACTGTATTGTTCCCCTTGCAAAACCCCAAACCACCACACTGAATAAGGAGGGGCCAAATCCACTGCCATTCCCAGCCCTCGTGCGTGCGCAGGGAATCCGCCAGGCTGCTTTCAGTGCAATGCTCAGCCTCTTGCACTGTTCACGTCTCTGCAGGATACTCTAACGCTTGTGGCTTTTCAAAGGAACCCAGCATATGAGAAACCGGTCACTTTGGCCGTAAGCATTCTCTGTGCCTTGCCCTGTAGATGCAATCTGTCACCAGCCAGGAAAGAGGTCCCAGAACAGATAGATCAGCAAGGTAATAATTCTCAGTGTGGCCTCACAGGGCTACTCAGCGGCTGCAGGGATGATGGCGAAGAATGCGTGATAATTCTCTGGCTGTCACACGCTTGTGGGTGGACAGCCAGAGCAGAGGACAGGAGATGGATGGAGTGTCGTCAAAGGCCAGGAGTATCAGAGCTAGGAACGGGCAGCAGTGCCGGGAGGGCGCTGGGGCCTGATGGGCTCACTTATGACGGGACGTGTTTAATCTCCTGTCGTCCCATTATCATACTTTAAACAGTGTCATCTGGCTTTATCACTCTGATTGAAACCGCTGGCCAGAAAGGAAAGAAGCATGTCGTGGGCTGGACACAGCTGCAGCCAGGGTTGGTGCCTGCGGCTACAGGCTGCTCTCTGCACTCAGAGAACCAAGAGCCGCTTCTGGTAGGTCTTCAGTGGTGTCACAGCAGAAAAACAGGCAGAAGGAAAAAGGGAAAGGGGCTTTACTATAAAAGGAAAGGGGATTCATTATCTTGGAGGATGAGAGAATTTGGGAAGGTAAGGGGTTCTCCAGATTGGAACAAAGGGCGGCTGAGGCTTTTGTGGCCTTTTGCCAGGGGTGGGGCTTGAGGGGGTTGGTTAGATACACCTGAGGAGCTGACTGGGCCCTTCCCTGAGGTGGTGGGAAAGGTGAAAGGAAACTGCACCCTGGGCTGGGTTGGAGAAGGAGGAGGAGGTCCCTGGGAAGATGAGCTGACGTTTTAAGGGCTTCAGCCATGTTGGATGACCACAGTAATTCAGCAATTCATACGAGGGCCAGAGCCTATCAACTTCCTCCTCCGCTGCGGACCTACGGCCCGCTCCGCACCATACTGACAGAGCAAATTTTTTCCCATGCGTCATCATGTCCCACTGGGCTTCCCCTGAAAGCCACCCGTGATACACAGACACGTCATGTTCTCTGTCTTGGTCATGCTTCCACGCGCGCAGCCCTTCACACTCCTGAGGTTCTTTCTCATAGATTACCTTGTCCTACGTTCTGCGGTAACTGCTTTTGAGTGGTCAGGGGTCAGAGGCTCCAAAACGGGAATGCCTCTCCCGGCTCACTCGCGCCTTCTCCCCGCCCCCTCCTGCTCCCCGCTTCCTCCTCCTCATCTTTCCCATCTTTTTCTGCGACCTTCACCTTCATCGACATTACCACACCCTGAACTCCATGGCTACCATCGCTGAGGCGAGAAGATCTCAAGTTCGAGCCCAGTCTGGGCAACATAGTGAGCTCCTCTCTCAAGATACAAATAGGGCGATGTAGTTCAGTCCATAGGCCCTGGGTTCAAGCACCAGCCCTGGAGGAAAGGTGGCCACGTACTGTGCACTGTCTCTGGACGCCTCGCAGATGTGGCTCTTTCCTCTTTGCGAGTCCTCAGAGGTGCAGGTCTTCATCCTCTCTGTATAAATGATGGACGAGGCCATAAACTATTAAGTGCTTCTGATGGTTAACTTTATGTGGGAAACTGACTGGGCTAAGTGATGTCCAGATGTCTGGTGGAATGTGATTTCGGGGAGGGGCACTGCAAGTGCAGTTGAAGATCCGCCTCCGCTGAGGTGGGCCCCACCGGACTCTTCGGACTCTTCGGCATCCCCAGATGCACTCTCTCTCTCTCTCTCTCTCTCTCTCTCTCTCTCTCTCTCTCTCTCTCTCTCTCTCTTTCCCCTCCCTCTCTCCTCTGTCCCTCCCTCCTTCCATCCTCCCTCTCTCTCTCTCTCTCACACTCTTCCTAGACATGGCCCTTCATCCTCATGCTTCCCAGCCTCTTAACCTGTAGTCCAAACACATTCATCTTCCACAT
>PVKA01025068.1:0-33381 GCA_004027165.1 Ctenomys sociabilis
TACAAGTAGATATTATACTACTTTATGTAGTTTGACATAAAGCTACCATTCAGTTTAATCAAGCATCTATAGATATGTAGATTCTACATTCTATATATTCTACATTGTTTCTATAAGAAAAAGGAAATATTGTCTTTATGCAAAGTATTTGTACCATAAGTGGGAAAGATTATCTTTCTAGATATCATGAAATAATAGACATTTTCCTCTTAAAATACATTACTCTTTAGGAAGAACACAGAACAATTACAGTATATTTTGAATATTATGCATGGGGAAAAGTTGTTCTGGCTAATTTTAACTTTGGGGTCAACTGAGAAATAAGCACAAAATCAAGATATTTTGCTTTTCTCTGAGAATTTTGCCAAAACACATTAGTTCCCTTTCTTGCTTCAGTAATTACATTGCAGTAAACGTAGACAGACTTTGTTGTTCTACGGTCTTACAGGACTGGGTCCACCTCTGACTTTCAACAGTGAGCATCAGTTGCTCTGAAAATTTCTTCTATCCATGCACTTTGCCTCTTTCTCTTCCCTAAACATAAAGTGAGAGAAAGAAACCCTCCTGGATAGTTTAAGTTTTCTGCTTTTCTCCTGCTTAGGCAGAGCACAGTGGCTGGGGTTCGATCCCTGGCTTGCGGTGCAGGCCTGCTCCTGGGGAACACTGAGACAGCGATTGAAACTGGGCCTGGTGGCAGCACTGTAATCCCAGCACGTAGGAGGCTGAAAACAGGAAAATTACTACGAGTTGTAGTAGGCCCTCTACATAGTAAGGCCCTGTAGACCCTGTATTAAAATATTAAAAAAAAAAAAAAAAATTTTCTACTTTTCTAGTTTCCAACACTTTCCCAACTACAAATAATGTAAATGACACTGAATTTAAGACAGGAAAGCATGGTCTCTACAACTCGCTTGACCTCTGTTGTAGTTATGCTGCCCTGGTACACTCTTCGCAGATGTGAAGCTTATGATCTCCATGCCATTTGTTTGTACTCAGAGTTTACAAGGGAAAGGAATACAGGACACATAACTTACAGAATTACTTTATAACATTCAGCCAAAGGATTAAATGCAAAGGAGTAGGAGATCTGTCCACACGTTAGAGACCCAAGAATCCAGGATTTAATGGCAACGTCTTGCACAAGTCCAGCTAAAGACTAGAGCCCATGGCAATGTCGCATTCAAGTCCATACCACGCATCTGCTGTGGGAAGGCCCAAAGGTCAGTGGGGAGCTAGAGAGTCTACGCCAGCAGGCTGAGGGATCTGGAGCCAGGAAGTGAAGCTTAAGGTAAGGACCAGAGCTCCCCAAAGAGAATTTCAACCATCCTCAGCAATAGTGAGGTCCTGAGTTGCTCCACCAGTGAGAACAGCTGAGTTCATATCAGGGAAGCCAGGATGAAAAGCTCTGTCAAAAGCAGCACACCATCTTCCCCTCCAGATCTCCTTTTTATGCCGCTGTTGGCAACACGCCTCAGGTGGGCCTTCACACCCAGAACCACGCAGATGCAGTTCAGCTGGGTGGCCCAAGTTGCCCGTTAGCCACTCCACCACTCTGCTCTCATCTTTATCACTTTTATCTGGAGCCCCAAATCACCTCCCTGCCCTTGAAATATTCCGTCTCTTGGAAGAAATATGTTGTTGGCAACTTGAAGCTACTTCTGGAAACACTAAAGCCTTCAGCAGCTCTTCAAGTGCTGAGGCCGATCAGCTCCTCCACAGGGGACGTGGCCGGCTGGCTCTGTGTGGACTCTTTCCAAGCCAGCGTGGTGTGCAGAGCCTGCTGTGCCTGCCTTGTGGAAGTAATTGCATACCGGGGCTAATGGCCCTCATCAGCTTCTTTTCCTTTCAGCATCAGCTCTGGTAAAACCAGGGCAATTCTAAAACCCTGGCAGGGCAGGGTGGCCTAGGCAAGCGGCTTCTGCTCCACACCTCCCCCATCCCGGGGTCTTCATGCTCAGCCTCCTTCATGTCTATGCTGCTTTCACAAGCTTTGGCCTCTCCACAATACTCGTAGTATTATTTGATTTTTCTTCTCTGGTGACTTTTAAATGTTTTTTTAATTTAAGAAACCGATAATTGCTGTTACTAAAATATGAACATCAATTCTCACACTGATTAGGCTGCTGCCTGCTGAAGGCCTTGTGTAGAGGCTTGTTTTCTCTTTACTGAAAGAGGAAATGAAAGCCAACAGCACAGCATGGCCCCAGTCTGACACATTGTCCACGTCAGTTCAGTAAGATAGAAATAGGATTGAATTAAGAATAACTTTTGCACCGAGAGTTCAGGTCATTTAATGTCTTCCCTAACTTTCTCCCTGAATCACTGTGTAGGTCCTCTTGTCCTTGTGAAGCAAAGGATCAGAGAACTGTCTCTGCCTCCTGCTAGGCTTGTCTACTGTCACTGCTTGCTTGTCAGCTGAAAGACCTCACAGGCAGCGAGCACCCCTGCTAATGAAGGGTCGGCGTAGTCACTGCGTGGAGCTTGTCTGTGTTCTCGCTGTGCGTGGTGCTTCACTTGACAGGATGGGTATGCATACAAGTCAGGTGCTATGCAAAGAAAAAAAAGTCACACAGCAATCATCCTATGGCTTTTGATTAATGGTACCATGCTCACAGTTTCCTCAGCAACACAGTTTACAAAACAGAATCGCATAAAAATGTAGTACAGTTTTAATCTATCTTAAATCAAAGAAACAAAACCCATAGTCAGCATCCGGGAGTGGTGCCACAGGTCTGTAATCCTAGCACTCGGGAGGCTGAGGCAGGAGAATTGTTGTGAGATCGAGACCAGCCTGAGCTACAAAATGAGCTTATGGCCAGCCTGAACTGCATAGTGAGACCCTGTCTCAGAAAGACAAAAACCAACCAACAAACAAAAAAAACCCAACTATAGTCAACAGGTATCTTGAAAAAGACATCAAGGTTTCTGGTGAATGTGGCTGTGTACACTCCCCCCAGTAGTAGAAGGATTGTCTCAGGACAGAAAGAAAGTTCTGGCACCAGCTGTGGAGGAGCGAGGGCCTTCACCCTCAGGAAGTGCATGCCTGTGAGTGTTTTTATTCCTACACACCACTGGGGGAGTGCTTTGTGTTTATGTAGTTTCCTGTGGACAGCCATGCACAGCGCACAAGAAATCCGCATTATGCTCATATGGTCTCTTGTTATTTCAATCTAGTTGAAAGAAAATTCCATTTTTAAATCAAATGTTATAAGATAATTCATATAATTAGAAGATTTGGATAAATATTGTGATTTTAATATATATTTCCCTAATCAATAATGACATGGACCACCTTTTTGTGTACATATTTACCTGCTGTATATCTTCTTTGCTGAACTGTTCTAAATCATTTGCCTAATTTTTAAAAATAAGATGATTTGTCTTATTAGTAGTTTTTAGAGCTCTTTACATTTTCTGGATACAAACTCTTTGTTGAATATATAATTTGTAAATATTTTCTCTAAGAGAAGACAGAGACAGATTTCTTTCTTTCTTTACTTGATTAGTATTAATTTTCTATTACATGCCTATAATCCTAGCACTTGGGAGGCTGAGGAAGGAGGATTGTTGTGAGTTTGAGACCGGCCTGAGCTGGTAACAGTTAATTCGTAGCTTAAGACAAACTCCGTGTTTTACTCCTGTTGTGCAGGTCAGAAGTCTGTCAGGACTTCCCTCAGTTTTCTGTTGAGGTGAACTTCATATCATGAAGCTAAAACAAAACCTTAGCCCAGCTCTAGCGACAAACCCACTTTCCCAACCTGCTGGCAGAATCTAGCACCTCGCGGCTTAGGACAGAGGTCCCCATCCTCCCGCTTCTCCTGGGGCTCCCCTCAGCAGGGAGCTGGTGCTCACATCCCCAGGCCCATGGACTTTGCTTTTCAAGATAGCACTGGAGCATAGGAGCCTCATGTCCTTCACACCTCTGACTTCTTGCATGACTTCCCTCTTCTACCTTCAGCAGGAGGAAATTGCCTGCATTTTAAATGCATTCTGGGGGCTAGCGGCATAGCACAGTGGTGTGAGCACCTGTCTGGCAAGTGCAAGGACATGGGTTAAATTCATAGTACTGCATATCGTGCTAGTCACCGGGTCTGGTGACGCACACCTGTGATCCCAGTGCTAGGGAGGCTGAGACAAATAAATAAATAAAAGATTGTTTTGAAAGAAATAAAATAAATTACCTTAGCCCCGGTTGGAAAATCTTCCTTTCTCAAAGCTAGCCGCGCTGTTCATGAGAGTGAAGCCTCTCGTTCATAGTCTTTTGGGAGTAGGGCAGCAATCTTGGGGTGTCTGTTCTAGGATTCCAGCTGCCACAGAATGGTTATCTATGTTATCGATCTCAAAGAATCAACTTTTACTTTCATTTATTTTTTCTGACTTAGACACCATTAAACATATCTGTATAGAAATATAGCTGTGAGACAAAAGCCTAACGTCCCAAGAAGAGCAGGGAGCAATAGACAGAGCCCAGGGAGAGTTGCTGTCTCTCACTTGTAAATCCCCGCAAGCTGGGATTCAAGGCTGCAGATAACAGCTTCTCCTGCTGGCGCCCTGTTCTTTGATCCCTTGCTTGGGATGTTATCATCGGCTAGCAGTTGTGTGGACCTAGTGTTAGGCAAATGGTGGAAGTCAATAGAGACAGTAGTTTGTGTTCACTTAAGTAATTGTGCACTTCATTATTAGCCTGCCTTTAGCCCTCAATAAATGTGAGATGCTTCTGAGGCTCTGGGCTCATTTAGAGAGAGACTAATCTTCCAGTCTTCCTCACTGACCCATAATATACAACATATTTGTTTCATTTAAAGTTTATAATTAAGGGCCGGCCAAATAGCTCAGCGGATTAAAGTGTCTGCTTAGGCAGATGCAGGTGCCAGGGTTCCATCATCTACCCTGCTATGCCAGCCCACCCCTGGGGCGCATTGAGGCTGGGTATGGTGGCACAAGCACTGTAATCCCAGCACTTGGGAGGCTATAAACAGGAGGATCACTGAGTCTGATCTACAGAGTGAGATCCTGCAGACCCTGTACTAAATACATAATAAATAGTTTATAATTAAAATTTCCTTCTCATTGAGTTTTTTTGATTGATACCAATTTCATTAATCATTGTTTCATTCATTGTATATTCAGTCTGAATTTTTACTACAGCTTTTTCCTTAGGTCAGATTTATATAGGTCAGGGAAGGGCAACCCAGACAGAGGCCTTCTTTCTCTCAATAAACTCTTCTTCCTCTTAACCTCCGTTGTTCTAGCTTTCATTCCTTAATTTTAGAGACTACAAACTTGACATTTCATACATCTAGCAGGTTCAGATTTATGTCCTTTATATTATTTTGAGGTCCCTCCGTCATGCCTATGCACATGTCCGCTATCTTTGGGAGGTCTTTCACTGAGATAATTGAACAGAGGTAGGAGTTTGCTTTTGTTTCTTAGATTGTGGATTCAAAATATTTATACTTTATATTTTGTATTATGTATTTGTCTATTGTCTAGTGTTTTGTTAAAATGATGAGTTTAAGTTGAGGACATGGAAAGGTTATGATACATCTTTAATGGAACATTTTGTTCCTGTTTTTGTGGGTGCTGCATTTGGACTCGGGTCTTGAATTTTCAGGTATTCCTTGTTTGACTGAAGTGTGGTTTGTGAGACCAGTGCTAAGGAAAAAGTAGCATTAGTGTGTCCCCAAATGGACTTGGACATGAAATATCATAAAATGATTTATGAAATCTAGTAGTTCATATTTAGAAAATATACATGCCTATTAATAAATCATAGGAACCCTCCCACCAGTTAAAAGAAGATATGTCTGTGGACATTCTTAAGACTTGGGGGACAAGGTTCACTGAGACAAATGGGCCTGATCCTTCTCTACACTCTGGAGAAAATGTTGAGCCTGTTGAGCCTCAGATTCCTTTCTGGTTTGATCGTCCATGGTAAGGAAGTAATCTTTCCTGATCTTTCTCTGCCTCTTGGTACTTCCATTTTTTGAAGGCCTGTGAGGTTAGAGAAGAAGGAACTCTAAATTGCTCCAACTTTATGTCCTATCCAACAAGTAGGAACTTTTAAATTGAGCTTGTAGAAAATGAGCAGGGGGGCCATCTCAGATGGGGGATGCAACCCTGTCTCTGAGCCAGATGAGACATCAGAGTTTTGCCCATGTAGGAGAACACAGATAAAAGCCAGGTCTCCAGGCTTGGTATTTTGGGCAACAGTCTTCCTTGGGACATGGAACCTGAGACCCTGGGGAAAGAACCAACTACTCAAGAAGGGAGTATTTCCCTGGGTACAACACTTAAGGCACCGAAGCACAGCTAGTCTAAGGGGAAATCCCCAGCCTCCTCTCTCTCTTCCCTCCTGGGTCTAGTTCTCCTTGTGCATGTGTGTAGGCGAGTAAGCTGTGGACTTTAACACCTTTACTATAAACTTGTAAAATGCTATGTAATGATTTTGGGGTGGATGTTGGGCAGCTTAGACTTGTATCCTCCAGCATAAAACTCAAACAGTAGTTTGGGGACAAATCTCTGGTTGTGTGAAACTAGTTGGAGCTGAGAGGACAACTGAGGGGCCAGGGCCAGGACCAGACTCCGGGGGACACCTAAAGGCTCCTGCATGAAAGCTGAGTGCTGACAGCCCCACTGGAAGTCGCCGCATACCTCTCATCCCACCTACACTCCTCAGCGAGGTCAGAGGTAACTTGGTGATCTTGTGGTGTCCTCTGTCCCAGACTGACCAGAAACAACGCAGTTAAAGCCCTTCTTAAAGTCTCCATTGAGAGCTGAGCTACAGGTTTGCACTTTTCTCTCTCTGCCATTGTTAGAAAGCCCAGTTTTTCTCCAGCTCACTGGGAGTTAACTTCAGAATCACCCTGTCATTAGACCATTCCTCCCTCTAGAAATCAGGCAGAGGCAGCTTGCAACAGCTGTTTGCTTTCACAGAGAAAATCAGATATCAGAGGAATGATTCACATTTGAACCTTGTATTTGCTAACTAAGGGTGAGAAAGAGATTTTAGCCAGCCTTGCTTTTCTCTCATGTGCATGTATAATACTGATACATGTATCTTTACTAATATATGAATTGTGGCTTCTAGGTGATGGATATAAATTTAACCTGTGAGTTTCAGAGACATAAGGTTTTAGAATGAACTTTAAAAAGCATGGCCTTGTCTTTCTGCTACAAAAAATTTAAAAGGTGACTATCATGGCTAGGACACCCAGAGAGTTTTGTGGGTAAGGTCAGAGGGCAAAGAAAGCATGAGGAGTTTTCATCAGCAAACAATAGTAGTGCATAGGGAGAGCAGCAATGCCTGTATTCTTTAATCCTACATATGCTGTTATCACATAATTTACATTCTTGTATCCTGACTTAACCACACTGTGCATGTTGGTTATCCGAGCTGTCACCATCACACAGGTGCATCCTGCAGTGTATCTGCAGTACTCAGCACCTGCATGTCCTCACATGTCCTCAGATGCCTCAAGCTCTGAAGCACTCCCGACAAGGCTCCCACACCCCACCCCTTCAAAGGTTTGGGGCATGTAGCCTCGTGTGAGCAACCCATAGAGCAGACACCTGTGCACAGAGACCACAGCAACAACAAAAGGAGCAAAGGAACCCTACCACCCCTGATGTCAACACAGTGCAGTTTAGAGCTGCCCAGCACCAGGTGGACCCCAAGGATTCCCACTGGTGAGAGGGTCCTGCTACGAGGCCCAGATGGCAGGTACCACTGCATCCACCTCTTCCAAGGCTTCTTACACTTGTGTCTGGTGGTTGGGGAAACAAATGCAGCATTCACGTGTAAGAGGGCACAAGTACAAGTACTTCCTTACACTGCAGAGCTGTGTGGTTTTCACAATGACCTCGATCATTTGAGAAGTCTTATTCATGTGTAACATTAAAGTCTGATGCATAACATTTAAGGCTGCAATGTTGAGCAAGTCTGATGCATAACATTTAAGGCTGCAATGTTGAGCTAAGGCTTCAACCTGGAGGGCTAGGTCTATGGCCCCCTGCCCCTGGCATTATCAAGGCCATCAAATAAAACCACCAGACCACCCAGTTAGAATGGTGCCATTTGTCATACAGCATCCCAATAATGGGGTGTGTTGGTAATGGTGGGTGTGATAGTGTCTTTTGTATATGGAAATCCCCAGGTGTAGTGCCCTGACCAGTGAGCAGGTGTCCTGGGGCAGTGTGCAGTAGATACAGCCAGCCCATGGTGCCATAGGCCCACTAGGCTTCTATGATGGGCCACATGGTAGGCTCCATACCTATGAGCTCATGGCCATCCCAGCGAGTGTACATGTCATTTGCTAGCAATGCATGGCTGACAAGTTGGGGTATCCACCCTGCAGTATGGTGTCCCACCAACACACTCACCTGTTGAATACAAAGCAGGGCTATATCCAGCAAAGCCACTCCCCATCATCTGCCCCTAGCCATGGTATGTAACAGGTTCTAGTCCCTGTGGGGTGGTGTGCTCTTCCAGATCAGTGCCTCGAGGGCCTGGTGTCATTGGCCCTAGGCAGAGCAGGTCCAGGTTTGCTGTCACCAGCTATTGCATTAATATTATCCCTTCATTATTTGGACTGGCCAGGAGGCCCACAAGCTCCTTAACAAGTGGACGGCAAAGGCTTACATAAATGAGACAAATGAAATGAGTTCAGGGATCCCAGAGAGTCAAAAACCCTCTCATAGCATTAGAGATTCTCTGGGATTTAAGACTAAAATCTTCTCTGGACAGTCCACACGTATTTAGTTATCAAAACAAGGTAGAGAATACTGAAGAAAGGCAGGACTTTACCTTGAATGTCTTGAAAGGTGGGCTGTTCAGGACCTTGGAAGTTTGCTTAAGGGTTTCTCCAAGTAAGGCATTACATTAATTTAGGAGAACTATGTTATCTCCAGGAAGGTCTCTAACTAGGAGTCTTTATCTAGTTAGTTGAAGTTCGAGCCAGGTGTCCTTAGCTGTGGCCTTGTCACTGGGACCCGTGACTTACAGAGCTTCACTTACTTTGAGTCCATTGCCCATCTCCAGACAAGGGGTCTAGGCCTTGGGAAAACTCATAAGTGACACGAAAAGCCAGTTCTCAGAGCCACTTGGTAATGGTCTCTGTCAGCCAGTCAGTGCAGCTGAACAGGGATGCCAGCGTGGTTCTCCATGGGGGCTCTCAGCTGCCTCAGTTCAGTACACACCCAAAAGTGTGACTGTTGGTCACCATGACCAAATGCATTTGCCCATGAGATGATGCTGTTACTGTGGATCATCTTGTTTGGGAGGACAGGACAAGAAGAGAAAACACTGCGAGGAGATCTTCCATGAGGTCACTTGTGACCATGATCATCTTACCTCTGAGCCAAGACTTCAAACCTGGGTTCCTGTTGCTGCCAAGAGTAAGAGAGTTAGGGATAAATCCCACTCTGAGGGTAGGCCAAGCAGCCATAACATCACTCCTTTTCAGAGTGGTGGCTCCAGCACTGGATAGAGAGGTCAGTGGCCAAGCTGAAGTCCAGGGTCATATTTTTATAGTGTGTCTGAGTCTTTCCTTGAGTGCTCCAAAAGGAACACTCAATTGCCCACCAGAGGGTTTGTCAGCTAATCCCAGGTCCATTGATAATGGCTTCCCAACCACATAGGTTTCATCATGGGAATATTAGGGCCCCTTTCACCACCATAGATCCCTACTCTGTGGACTGAATACATACATGGACCAGCTATGCTTTCAGGAGGTGATCTAATGGGCTGTCACCTGAATGTCAGGGCTGGTCATTAAGCAACTGAACTTCTTGGAGTAAAATCCATACCCACATGATGAACTTCAGAGCTAAATCGGGTCCTGGACCCTGTATAAAGGGCATAGCAGTGTATCTATGTGAGGTGTGAAAGCCTGCCAGAACCCTAGAATGTCCACATAAACTTGTAATTGGAGTATTGCCATGGGTCTGGCATATGCTTCGGTCTTATCAATAGTGGCATCAGGAATTACTTTTGTCTTATCTGACCAGAAAACACTCAAGACTTTGACAGACAAGCCAGGTCTCTGGACTTTGTCTTTGTTGCCAAATTCCACCTCCCAGACTAGCAAAGCTTCCTTCAGCCTGTGTGTGGCAGCTTCCAAATCTTCAAGGCAGTTAGGTTGACATGATATCATCCATGGGATGACACACTGACACAGGCTGTGGTTTGGCCTAGGTACCAGGACCTGGGCCACCAGACCATGACACAAAGTTGGGCAATGTAGACAGCTTTGTGGAACACCTAGAGGACCCATTGCCTGCCTTCCTGGGTAAGAGAAAATTGGTCCTCTCAGGTGCGACAGCAGTGGAGAGGAAAGAGGAAAGCGTTGGCCAAGTGCACACGTGATGGTACCAACTCAGTCTCAGGGTGAGAGACCATCAGGTGTGCAAAGTTGGGCGCCCAAAGTTGGGCACTGATGCTATTTCCTCATAGCATCCAGGTATCCAGTACTGTTCTACACATACAACCCATGTAGCTTGCAGGAGTCAGCACTGTGAGGCATGAGCGTCCTCAGGCTATGGTTTTTTTTTTTTTTTTTTTTTTTGTCTTTTTGAGACAGGGTCTCACTATGCAGTTCAGGCTGGCCTCGAGCTCACTTTGTAGCTCAGGCTGGTCTCGAACTCACAACAATCCTCCTGCCTCAGCCTCCCGAGTGCTGGGATTACAGGCATGCGCCAGGTAAATTTGTAAGCAGAATCCTTCCTGAGTGCTGTCAAGCACCAATTAATATGACCACTCCCGGTATGTATTCAGCAACTAGGGAGACACAGACATCTGTGTCACCTGGACAGGAGCGCAAGCCTAGAAGTCTCCTTTCTAGGAATGTGGACAACCTGGAGCTCCACTGCCTGAGCCCCAGGGATTGGCTCAGCTCTGGCAAGGTCAGCTCTCCTGTTTTTTCAGTCACTGGCAGACCCTGTGGCTGGTTCAGTACCACTAGAGGTCCTCTCTGTTCCACGATGGCAGTATGCAGGCCAAGTGTCGCCATCTGGTGGCTGCTTCCAAACTGCCGCTAGAGCCAGGCCCCCAGGAAGCATGCAGGCTCCTAGCAGCAGCGGCCAGGTCTCAAGGGTACCTGTTTCACAAGTGGGGCTGTCCTTTTATCTTATTTGTGGCTAAATTGACAGCCAGCAGATAGGTTTGTCCAAATCTGGTGCTGACTGACCATGGAGTTGGTCCTGCTTGGCTGGATGCCCGCTGTCTTTTGTTTTACTTGTTTACCAGTCTCTGTACTCTCACACTTTTTATGAATGGTTAGACGTGGGCAGTCCTTCCAGCCCATCTTCCTGAGCTGAGGGCTCCTCTATCTCCATCTTCTGGTGAATAGCAGGAGTATCAGGAGACTCACCCGGAAATGGGGACTTGTGCTTCAGAGGGAGGCAGTTCTTCCTGACTCTCGCATGACTCCACTGAGATCAGCTGCAACTCGTGCTTTTAAAAACACCTGCTGGAGTTAATAATTCAAATTCCTGGGGGAAGGCAGGGTGCGAGCAGGTAATGGTTAGTCCAACCTGGCCCATCTTCTGGTCGCTGTGCAGCCGGCGCCATCTGCTCCGGAGTGGCTCACCTTGAGGGATGCCTTGGAGATACAGAAATCAAGTAGAAATTAAAGGGATGTCAATTCTTTCTCTTGTACTTTCAGATAGGGAAGTTGGTGTCAAAAATCTCTTACTCCCTTGGAAAGTATTCTTAAGCACTGGAAGATGTTCTACCTTTATATGTTGAAAAAGAGCTGTTCAATATTTCTCTGCACCAAAGCATGATGGCCTGCCTACCCTGTAGGGCCAAGAGGGAGTATTAATTATGACGCTAGTTCACAACTAGAATTGTACTGTAAAGGAAAAAAATGTTAAGGGTTTTCTTTTTTCTTTTTTTTGCTTTTTTCTATTTTTTTGGTGCAGGGTCTCACTATGCATGCAGCTCACATTCATAGTGATCTTCCTGCTTTTTGCCTCCCATGTGCTGGGATTACAGGCACGCACCAACATGCCCGGATTGCATCGCTGGCTCAGCACACCCGAAGGCGGGGCCAGCGGGGCTTGGGGAACCAAGGATCGAACACTGGTCCCTGCACTTACCCAAGCAAGCGCTTAGTCCGCTGAGCTATACCGCCAGCCCTGAAAAAAAATCTTTAGAATTACCCTGTGTTTAGACTTTCCTTGCATTAAAAAATAATCCTTACCAATGATCAAATGTAAATGTAAAGGGCCGGCCAAGTAGCTCAGTGGATTAAAGCACCTGCAAACAGGCCCAGGGGCTGGGAGTTTGATCCCCAGGCTTACAGTGCTGGCCCTATCCCCGGGATGTGCTGAGATGGCAATTGAGACTGGGCGTGGTGACGCTAGCCTGTAATCCCAATTCTTGGGAGGCTGTAAACAGGCAGATCACTACAAGTCTAGTAGTGAGACCCTGAACACCCTGTGGATACTTCCCTAAGATAAAAAAATAAAAATAAAAATAAAGTAAAAGTAAACTACAGAAGAGCCAGGCACCTCCAGCCCTTAAGGCATCCACTATTATGAACCCAGGATGAGGTTTCCAAGACATCCTTAATCCAAGCCTTGCCTATTGTGATTGACTCTGAGGCATCCTGTACTTACTCTTTGGGTCTTGAGAGCAGAACCTCAAGGCCAGCCATAGTTAAAGCCTACAGGAGGCTGATTCAGTCCTCAGCTGATTTTGTTCAAGTTCCTCAAGGACAAGACCCCTTACAGGAAGCACAGAAGTTTAGAACTACCTGCATTCATGTGTACTTTTCTCGAGTGACCTAAAACAGATAAGGCAAGATCTAGGAAAATTTTCAGGCAACGCTGATAAGTACATTGAGGTCTTTAAAGGATTTACTCAGACCTATGAACTAGCCTGGGAAAAATGTAATGTTATGCTTAAACCAAACATTGACTTCTAATGAGAGAGAATGGGTACAAATTTGATTTATGAATTTAAGTGTATTATAGATACCCAGGGATACATTGTTTTAGAGAGGGTTTAAATAGAGCCTAACCAGCACTGTTATAGGGGGAAATTACCTAGGTGTCTGGAAAGAGAACCCAAAATATCTGAAAGATATCTTTGTCCTGGAGCCAAGATTTCTCCTGGAGTACTACTTGTCTGGGTAGGGGAGTCTCTTTTGCAGGCTGAAATGTTAGAACTTTTAATTCAGAGTCTTTTATTATAAAGCAGTCCTAAACACTATAGTTAGAACTCTTTCATTTTCTCTCTCACTTTCTTTCAAAAGGTTAAAAGCAGCTGTTCAGGTTTTTGGCTTATTAGTTTTATTTTCTCCTTGGTAATGCAGTTGGAATCAATTAAACCTTTGTCTCTAGAGGTATGTTTTGCTAAGGATTAGAGATTTTCTCTGGGAAAGCTCTTGATCTTAATTGTCTCTCTGCACCTGAGATGGCTAGGATTTCTTCCTTGTGCAACAGTTGGAATTACTCTTCTGTTTCTTCTTCACTGCCCTGCCCAAGAAACAATGTAATTTACAAAATGTTTGGTCCAAAAGGATTATCTCTTTTGTGGCTGCTGGATTTCAGAACTAAATTTCCAAAACAACATTTCTTCTCCACAAGGCTCTTCCAGGATGAAACCAGCCAGGTCATATTTTAAAAACTGGTTTAGGTTTAAACCTAAAGCTCTGAAAGAGTAAATGTAAAACTTTTAGCTCACATTTATCTGCCTCTCAGTCCTTAGGTAAAACTGGAGGTTAACTCATTGTCTCCCTCCCCTCAAGCAGGACGCTGACTGGTTTTATAGCATAGGACAGACTGACTAAATTTTACAACACAAAAAAGTTCATTGATTAGACAAAACATTCCTAGAAAACCTTAGGAGTTAATAACAGGATTAAATGAAACAGGTATTAAAAACAGGCACAGCCCAAGTCCTCAGCAGACTGCCTCTCCACTTTCCTTCTACTGTATCTTGCAGACTCGCCATTCTTAGAGATGTGCTACTTGAGGCTGTAAGAAAGGCAGTCCAGTAGCTAAGTATAGTCCAAGGGTCAGAGATAAAATGGGGAGAACTTTCTTAGATGGACATCTGCAGCAGGATAGATTAGTCTTAGCAGACCTTCTTCCTGCTGTCTAAAGCACACACTTGGCTCCAAACAGTGCCACCTTGTCTCTTTCTACATGCAAATCTGGCCTGCACACCCAAAACAACAATGAAAAGCCTGTATTGTAGTGTATTCAAGTCAGTCAAACCATCAGCCAAGGGCTAATCTTAAAAGCAGTCTTTGCTTTTCACAGATATGAAATGTTTTCATTCCTCTGATTCTTATTACAAGAGATCTCTGTTATTTGACCTACAAAAATTCTGACTAGGCTTATGCATAGTTACAATCTGAAAGCTATAAAAGAGTTATTATAACTCTACCTAGCCATATACATCCCAGTGCATTCTTGCTTTATAAATGAATGGTCTTCTGTGTATTTGTCCATCTGTCTGTTCAAT
Source organism: Ctenomys sociabilis (assembly GCA_004027165.1). NCBI lineage: Eukaryota > Metazoa > Chordata > Mammalia > Rodentia > Ctenomyidae > Ctenomys > Ctenomys sociabilis. The sequence goes on from PVKA01025068.1 coordinate 14,477, forward strand.
CTGTGACTGGTTGCAGTACTTACAGTTGTTTTGTTTGAGATCAACCATTTCTTCTTGCCTTTTTCAATTTTTAAAATATCTACCTATAACTGAAGTTGACTTATAGATAAATGTCATCAGAATTAAAGACATGCTTCTACCGAGGTTGTCAGCTGGGATCTCAGGACTGGTTCTGCAAATGCGACGCATATTGTTGTCTATATACAATAAGATGGGGATCTTTTTTGGGACTGGTTCATGGGAAGAGATAGGAAAGGTTCGGAGATGTTGCCTACAAGCGAAGCACTGGAACAACTTTGGCTGTTCTGTTTGGGAGATTCTGTTCAAAGCTCAGACCAGAAGACTGTCAGGAAGCTGGCCTGTAAAAACCAGGCTGGGGAGGTTTCTGCTAAGAAGGACCACATTGGTTGTTGAACTCCAGATGATTTGTGCTGTGGTTTGGCCAAAAGACTATCTGAATTTTGCTCATGTCCAGAGACTTTGCCTAAGACAGAGTTTAAGTGTGGCGGACTGCTTAATCTTTCAAAAGATATTTCTAAGCAGCCAAATATTGGGGCAGTTGCATGGCTGTTATTGGGGGCTCTTAGTCAGATTAATGTTGAGCATGAAGAGCAAGGAGCCCAGCAGGATGTCCCACAATGTTGTGCATTTGACCAGAAAAGAAGCATCAAGAAAGCTGTGGACTGCAAAGATGGAGCTGAGAGGATCTCCATTATGGAGAAGGAATAAGGGAATAGAAAGGATAGCCTGAGGGCATCACGGGAAGTGGCAGGTCTCCAGCCTTTGCAGCCTCAGAACTGCAAAGGTCAGGGAATTTGCCTTGAGAAGAAAGCTGCAGAGCCCCATGTTCTAGAATGGTGGCAGTGGCCATACTACCTTCCAGAATGGCACCAGCATGGAGAATTTGTTCCTGGGAATCAGGATCAGAGTGCTCAGCCACCCAGGCACTCAACCCCTACAGCTAAGAGAAAGAAAAACCTGCCTACTGCTCCAGCTGGCAGCAGACCTAGATATCATCCACGTGGTAATGGTTTTAGGCGCATGCAGAATGCAGGAGTTCTGACGTTAAGAAGGCTTCCACCTCAATTTCAGAAGGCAGTGTGCCCCCGAGAGGGCAGTGTGTGAAGCTGTGGGAGAGAGGCCTATTCAGTGGAAACCCAGGAACAGTGGAAAAGCCAGGAACGTGGACCATCTAAGGGAAATTGCAAGGAAGGAGCAAAGCAGGCCTGAGAAAGAAGCCATGGGAGCTACAACCACCAGAAGTGCCACAGGGGCAGAGCCATGTAGGGCCTTTGGAGCTCACAACTCAGTGAAGAGTGCTTCGGATATTCCAGCTGGAACTATGGCATATAATGTTTGCCCTGCTGGATTCTGGACTTGTGTTGATTCCAGTGGTTTGTATTCCCCTGTTGTTTGCAGCTTTTGGGCTGGTAATGTTTATCTTGTGCCTTTGAATGTTTGATGTGTTTAACTTTTCTTTTGCACAGGAGCTCACAGATAAGAGTTTGCCTTGAATCTTGGAGGAGACTTGGGACTTGACTTTTCATCCATGCTGAAACTGTTGGGACTTCAGCAACTCTTAAAGATGGACTAAAATGTCTTTTGCACAAAAGGATGTGAATGAGACTTTTGAGGTCCAGGGGTGGAATGTTATTGTTTGTGTCTAGTTGTCCCCCCAAGGCCTCATATAGTCATGGGGTGGGGACTTCTAGAGTTTGTGATTAACTCATGATCCATTGGGATTATGTGTGATCCAAGGCTGGGGTTATGCATTTTAGTACTGCTGGGATTATAGGTGTGAGTACTTCCTCCAGCCTGGGGAAGAGAGCCTGAATGTAATATAACAGACAGACTTTCTTTAGTCATTGCTCTTTGTTGTTGCTGTGTGGATGCCATGAACTGCTGCTCTCTGCTATGTGCCCCTCTACCTTGGAGCCAGCTGAATATGGACTGAAACCTCCAGTAACTGTGAGCTAAATAAACCTTTCCTTCCTTCATTTTGGGCGTTGGGTATTTGTTCCAGCAATGAGAGAAGAGTAGCTAAGACGGTTACTTTTAATTTACACAGATCTCACTTTAACTTGATTTTAAACAATGTTATGGTTTGTGTCTAGTTGTCCCCACAAAGCCTCATGCAGGAGGGTGGGGACTTCTAGAGTTTGTGATTAACTCATAATCCACTGGGATTACTGGTGATCCAAGGCTAGGATTATTGGTGTGAGTGCTACACCCAGCCTAAGGCAAAGAGCCTGAATGTAACAACACGGACAGAGAAACAGACTTCCTTTATGTTGTGATTGTCGCTGCTACTCCTCCATTTGCTCTCTGCTCTTTGACACTGCCATAAAAGGTTGTCCCCTGCCATGTGCCACTCTGCCTTGAAGTCATCTAAGAGTGGACTAACACCTCCAGTAACTGTGAGCTAAATAAACCTTTCCTTCCTTCACTTTGGATGTCGGGTATTTGTCCTAGCCATGAGAGAAGAGTAACTGAGACAAATATCAGCAGAACAGTATTGCCAAGAGATGTATAAAAACATTGTCATAGTAGTAAGATAGATATAAAAAGGAGCACTAAACACTAACTCCTGCTAGAAGCTTCCAGCTACACCAGTAGCTGACCACTGCTATGATTAAGGGAAAAACAAAAAAAAAACTACAATAGAATCTATAAAAGTTCCATAAGAATCTTTAAATTCTTCAAAACCCACTGAACTCTTCATCCTTTTACAGTAAAACTGGAGAGGCTTATGAAAAAATGTCAGACTTAATCAGTAGAGGGATCTAACTGCCAGGGGTTACAAGTGCTATTTCAGTCCCTTAAGAAGAGTTTCCAGACTTGGCTCTTTCCCAAGTCTGTCTTTCCGTTCTAGCATTCATGCTTTGATTATACATGCTCTAATCTCTTTGAAAATTTGTTCATTCTTGACTGAGGATCCCAAATGTCAAGTGATTACACAGATGGAAATAACAGGAAATGTGCTAGACATCTTTTAATGGGATCCATGAAATTAACTTTGTAAAGAGAGTAAATTGTAGCATGACTTCTATCTGAGCACATTAGATTAGCTCTCTGGAGAAGGCCCCTGATTGTGGTTTCCCCTACCCTGACCTTTCTCAGCCCCAAGCAGAGAAAATTACATCCCTTATACGCTAACTGCAGTTAGGGTTAGCTCTTCAGAGGGAAGGAGTATTGTAAACAGCTAACTTAGTTATAAATGTCAGATAAACAGGGCTGGGCCCTCAGAACAGAAGATGCTTTTAGCCAGAATGCCATTCACTCAAGGCCAGGGTTGTGGCACATGTCTCAATGTCCCCCACAGCCTCATGCAGGTGTAAGACAGGCTTCTAGACTATTTTTTTGTCTTTTTGAGACAGGGTCTCACTACGTAGTTCAGGCTGGCCTTAAGCTCACTTTGTAGCTCAGGCTGGTCTCGAACTCACAGGAATCCTCCTGCCTCAGCCTTCTTAGTGCTGGGATTACAGGCCTGCGCCACCATGCCTGGCTTAGACTTTTTAAATTCATGGTCCAATGCTGGGATTAAGGATGTCAGTGCTACCCCCCACTGTAGGATGGACAGTTTACATACACTGTGAGGGACAGAAGGAGTCTTCTTCTCTCTGGCTTGCTCCTCCCTTCTTGCTCTTGCTGTTTTCTGCCACCATGAACCGTTGCCCTCTGCTGTGTGCCACTCTGCCTTGGAGCTGGTAATCGTGGACCTGAGGCCTCCACAAACTGTGAGCTAAATGAACCTTTTCTTCCTTAAGCCTGAGAATCTGGTATTTTGTCTCAGAAATAAGAGAAAAAAGTCACCAAAACATCCAGGTTTCAGGAAGAAGAGAACCATGCCCACATACTTCCCCTGAGAAGGAACAGCAGTGTTCATTAACACTCTAAATAGTCATCAGTCATCTCGAGTGGGGAACGAAAACCTCCCTGTCCCATTCCTTCCGGGAAAATCTCTACTGTTCAACAAACAAACAAATGGATATTATTCTCAGAAATTTTTTCATTCTTTTAATTTTTAGTTAGTATTACTATGTTTGGTTTCAGTCCCTGACACTTTTTATTGTTATTTTATATTTTGAAGTACCAAGGATTAAATCCAGGGGAAATTTGTCAGTGACCTACATCCCCAACCATTTTTATATTTTATTTTGATACAGGGTCTTGCTGTTTAATGCTGTTTAGTTATACATCACTCATTCATTCTGTCACCCTTCAACAAATACTGATTTAGTTGAGCACTTTCCGTGTGCAAACATATCTGGATAATTTCTAATTCATATAAAAGACCCTAATACATAGGAAAGGCTAGGCTGGAATGGAACTTGTGATCCTCCTGCCTCAGCCTCCCAAATATCTGGAATTGTAGGCATGCACTGCTATCCCCTTTTTATATAGCCTTTGGGGGAAGGGCAGGGTCTCACTATTTAGTTCAGGTTAGCCTTGAGCTCACTATGTAACTCAGGATGACTTTGAACTTGCAGTGATCCTCTTGCCTCAGCTTTCTAAGTACTAAGATTACAGGTGTGTGCACCACACAAATATTTAAGTGCAATTTTAACATGTGCTTTCATATGTGCTAGTCAAAGGGGGAACTTTCCTATGTATTAGGGTCTTTCATACAAATTAGAAATTATCCAGATATGTTTGCACATGGAAAGTGTTCAACTAAATCAGTATTTGTTGAAGGGTGACAGAATGAATGAGTGATGTATAACTAAACAGCATTAAACATCAAGAAGACTATTTACAGATGGCTCCTGGTTACAGCCAGTGAGCTGTCCCTCCATACATGAGGTGAGAGAAAGTCTATAGAGCTCTAGGGCTCCAAGGGAGTGGAGCCTTGTATTCATAAAAGTAGGAACTAAACAAACATGAAATTCTCCGGGTAAGCACTTGGAAAGAGAAAGCAATCTATTTTCAAGATGTGAGATGAGAGGAAATTTTCATTTCACATTCCCTGAATAAAGCTGCTAGCTAAAACCAAACCTTCACGAATTACTAATCTTGTCATTATAATCCTACAGAGTCTGTGTAATTGGAAATAAGAAATAGCCCTCCTATAAAGTAGCACTTGGAGTAATTTTGTTTTTCAGCATCAGTCATTTAGGATTGCAATCACTGCTTAAAAGACGTATACATTTAAAATCAGTACTACTCTAAGAGAGAAAGCCATCAGGATGACATGGATTTAATTGTAGAAATGGCTGTTTTAAGGGTTTGCCAGATAGCTCAGTGGACTAAAGTACCTGGCTAGGCAGACATAGTGGCTGGGGTTTGATCCTGGTGGGCCATGCTGGCCTAACTCCCTGGGGCCCCACTGAGATTGTGATTGAGACTGCGTGTGGTGATGTGCACCTGTAATCCCTCTCTTGGGAGGTTGAAAACAGGAGAATTACTACGAGTCTGGTATTTGTAGTGAGATCCAGTAGACTCTGTCCTAAATATGGGGAAAAAAGAGAGAGAGAGAGAGAGAGAGAGACAGAGAGAGACAGAGAGAGACAGAGAGAGAAAGAGAGAGAAAGAAAAAAAACCAAAAATAAATAAATAAATAAATAAATAAATAAAAATAATAGCCAGGCATGGTGGTGCAGGCCTGTAATCCCAGCACTCAGGAGGCTGAGGCAGGAGGATTGTTGTGAGTTCAAGACCAGCCTGAGCTACAAAGTGAGCTTAAGGCCAGCCTGAACTGCGTAGTGAGACCCTGTCTCAAAAAAGACCAAAATAAAATAAAATAAAATAAAGAAATAAAGAAATATCTATTTTAGTTAATGCGGTTGATATTCTCTTCTTTGGTCATTCCCATGTTGTCTATGCTTATGCAAAGACCTATGGCATGAATATTTATATAGCTTTATCCACAATAGCCAAAAACTGGAAACAGCCCCATGTCCTTCAATGAGTGAATACTTAAGCAAACTGTGGGTCTATGCGATATACTCAGAAATAAAGAGGAATAAGCTAAGGCTATGCAACAATGTGGAATAAAATACAGTGAATTATGCTAAGTAGAAAAAGCCAATCCCAATCACATATTATATGACTTCATTTACATGATATTCTTGCACTGTAGAGATAAAAAAAATTGAGCATGGGTAATGATACATATGACCACAAAACAATAAGTTGCATTGAAATACACGTGCGCGCGCACACACACACACACACACACACACTTAAATGGTCAAATCTGAGTACTTCATTGATTGCATCACTGTCCCTTTTCTGATTTTATTATTATACTATGATTATTGAAGAAATCACACTGGTGGAGGGTGTTGGGTGCTTGGGCTGAGCTGTATTACTTCTTCAAACAGTGGTTGATCAACCATAGTTAATGTGAATTAATGGCCAATTCTTACTACCCAGCTGAACTGAAATCAGCATGGTGCTGGGTGTGGAAGGCCCACCTAAGGATTGTTGCCAACAGCATAAAAGCAGGACTGGAGGGGCAGATGGCGTGCTATTGATTCTCCTGGAGAAGTTTATCATGCTGGCATTCCGGATATGAACTTGGCTGTTCTCATCATTGGAGGAACTCGGGTCCTCACTGTCATTGAGGATGGCTTTTTTGGGGGGGCTCTGGTCCTTACTTCGAGTATCGCTTCCTGGCTGCAGTGCAGATCCCTCAGCCTGCTGGCACAGATCCTTCACCTTCCTGGCACAGACTTTCTAGCTTCCAGCACTGACCTTTGGACCTTCCCAGTGGAGATCCTTGATACAGATTTCATGAGACACTGTCATGTGCTCTAGGCCTCCAGCTGGATTCATGGAGGGCACTGCCATGAGATCAAGCCCTTAGCTGGATTTTTGGGACAGAGCTCCTGCACTCTTCTGCATTTGACTTTTTGGTGAATCTTGTAGAACAACCTTACAAACTATGTGTCCTCTATTAAGTCTATTCCCTTAAAACTCCTGACAATAACAGAAACTTTCTGTAAATCTATATTTTTTCAAAATAAAATATTTAAAGTAGCCAGAATAGCATAATTAACCCACATATGTCCATCACCTTCCTATACAATTGTCAGTTTGTAGACAACCTTGTTCATTTGTACCTTTCTCCTCTATACTCTCTTATATTACTTTGAAGAATATCCAGGCGTCAATAATTCTATTCACAAATATTTCAGTAGAAGAATCTTTTATTATTAAAAATAACATAAGGTAGAAATTTCATTTCAATCAGCTATTCTTCTTCTAGGCACAGTATCCAGGGAGTTCACATCTTTATTACATTGGTAGACGAGTAGATGAATACCCACATTCATAGCAGCCCAATTTAAAGAGCTAACTCTTGAAAGCTCTCTATTTGTCCATCCACAGATGAGTGGATAAAAAGTGTGGTATTTATACACAAGGCTGCACTACTCTGCCATAAAGAACGGCAAAAAAATTGATGCAGCTTGAGACTGTAACGTTAAGTGGAATAAATCAGACACATGAGAAACCCAAATTATAAATAAAGGCCAACATAAAATATAGATACTAAGAAGTAGGAGGATTGATATTTTGTTCAAGTGGGAAAGGGATGGTGAGGGGGCCTGGTGAGGTGATAGCTCAGCAGACTAAGCACCTGTTTAGACAAGCACAGGGACTGGGTTCGATCCCCAGCACCACATGCTATGTGGGCTCCACCCCAGGGTGTGCTGAGCCAGCCACAGAGTCCTGGCCAAGTGGCACACACCGGTAATCCCAGCACGGGGAGGCTGAAAGCTGTCTAGTGAGACCATATACAAGATACATAAATTTAAATAAGAAAATAAATAAATAAGATGTTGAGGGGGAAGAAGGGAAGTGAAGGAGTTGAGAAACAAGAATCGAACTGTGTCGTATGTGTGTGCCAAATCCCCACATGGAATGTAAACATTAGGCAGCACAAACATGTACTGATAAAAAATAAAATGAAAACAAAAAAGTAAAAGACTAGTTCTGTGAATAGTTTTAGTGCGGAAGGCATCTAATTCTTAGGCATTTTGCCTTCTTCATCTATTAGGGCTCATGGCTCAACTCATTAACTTATAGAATTATTTCTTATTCCTCTTTTCAGGTTTTTTCTTTTCATTCTTTTTTCCTTTCTTATCCTTCGGAGAGGTCTTTCCTTTTTTTCGTGCTTTTTGTAGCTCTTCAAATTTTCCCAGTCCTTTCCGGACCATGACTCCATGCCACCACGCCTGAATCTGAAAACAAGACAAACCCCAAGTCAGTGTCATCTGGTATCCTGCCTGTGGTGGTGGAATACAGTTCGTCCCCTCTGAAGCAAAGGTGGGCTCTGGATTGTCCGTGCGATGGTGGTGACAGGATGCGGGAGCTTCAGGAGTGCGAGGGTCAGGGGCTTTGACGCTGCACTCATGACAGCGGGTCACTCCCTCAGGAGTGCGTTCTTGCTCTCTCTGGCCCAGATTAGTGCTATCAAAAGCCAGCAGACATAACCTAGAGCCCTTCAGTCCTCCTTTTTGTGCTTTCTCATTTTCCCTTTCACCTTCCACCATGCGGGACACCCTTGCTGGACGCCACGGCTGAGCCCTTAGATCATCAGCCTTGCGAACCAGGAGTGGAAGTATGCCTTTGTCCTCTGAGTCACTCAGTCTCAGATACTCTGTTGCAGCCACAGAAAATAAACTAAGATAGTTAATTTTTTTTGTACTAGGGTGTCTTTAAGATGGAGAGAATGGGATGTGATTAGAACTCCAAACCTTATTTTCTATCTCAACCAGCCAGCCTGAGCCTTTCCTTAAAACCAGCCCCCATTTGTTCCCTGGATTCTGTTCCTTTCCCTTGCTCTGGGAATCCCCTCCTGTAATAGACCCCACTTAGGATTTCCCAGTGGCCTCTCCTTTCTTTCAGAATTAATTCCTTACAGTGAATTAAAGCTCTATCAGATCTGTTCTCCCTCTGACCTCCTGGACCCCTGAACTACTGCCCTCGCTCGTCCTGCTGCAGCCGAGCAGGTCTCCTTCCTGCCAAGGAGCACTGGGATGGCTCCCAACTCAGGGCTTTGCACTCCCTGCTTCTCTGCTCACACCCTCTTCCCATATTCAGATGGCGCTCTCCTCCTAGGGTGTGCTCAGCTGTCACGCCATGGTCTGAACATGCCCCCCACCGCCTTCTTATGTCGACCCCCTAACCTCCAATGTGATGATGGCATTTGGAAATGTGGCCTTGGGGAGATAACTAAGCCTAGGTAAGGCCATGAAATTGGGTGCTGATGATATTACTGCCCTCATAAGAGACACTAGAGAACCTGTCCCACCCACCTCCATGAGGGCATGGTGAGAAGGCAGTTAACCCAAACCCAGGGTGAAGGCCCTCACCAGAAGAATGTGACAGTGCTAGAACCCTGACTATAGACTTCTAGCTTCCTCAACTATGAGAAAATAAATTTCTGTCCTTTAGGCCACACATTTCATGACATTCATTCTGACAGGTCAAGCTGACCAAGACAGTCATCTTTCTGGTGAGACCTACCCTGACCATCTCGTATACATCAGCACCTTCCCTGTCCACATACACAATACTAACAATCTCAGTTCCCTTTAGCTGAGCTCTTTGTTTCCCAGTATCATTTATCACTTTGTAACAGTATGTAATTTTCCTTTGATATTCAATGTTTTTATTCACACACACACACACACACACACTAGATTTTAAGCAACATGAAGACAAAAATATTTGTTTTTCTCCCCACTAATATCTCCAGTACCTGGGATATAATCAAAACTCAATCATAACTCAATAAACTCAATATCTGTTGATAAAATGGTATAGAGGTTAATCCTTATATAAGGTAGGTATAGGAAGAGCTCTCCATTAAGAGGACATTTGGGGCTGGGAAGATAGCTCAGTTGTCTAGGTGCCTGCCTGGCAAGTACAAAGATCTGAGTTCGATCCCAGGTACTGCATGCCACATCAGCCTGGGCACCAGCCACCAAAACTGGGCGTGGTGATACACACCCATAATCCCCAGCACTAGGGAGGCTGAGACAGAAGGATCACTACTAGTTTGAGCTGTGTAGTGAGACCCTTTACTAAATAAATAAATAATTTGTTCAAAAAGGACGTTTGAAGGCTGAGGGGAATAGTTCAACAGCATAAGCACCTGTTTGACAAGCACAAGGTCCCAAGTTCAATCTCAAATACCATATAAAAAAAGTGTCTTTGTAAGAGCCAGCCAAATAGCTCAGCAGACTAAAGCACCTTCTTAGGCAGAGCACAACGGCCAGTGTTCAATCCCCAGCATGCCGAGCCAGGGGCATATTGAGAGTAGATTGAGACTGGGTGTGCTGGAGTGCACCTGTAATCCCAGTGCTTGGAAGGCTGAAAACAGGAGAATAACTATGAGTCAGATCTTTATAATGAAACCCTGTAGACCCTGCCCTAAATACATTGAAAGAAAGAAAGAGAGAGAGAGAGAGAGAGAGAGAGAGAGAGAGAGAGAGAGAGAGAATGTTTGAGCAGAGAACAAAGGGAGGGCCAGGATCCTGCCTGCATCTGAGGAAAACACCTCTGGTAGAGGGAAGGTTCCAAGTAGGCCCTACATGGTGCTTGAAAGCACACCTAGGATGAGGTTTGTGACTAAAGAGAGAAAGGGAAAGATGAACCCTGGAGAACAGAGCAGTGATTGATGATTCTACAGGGAACAATGCCCTCTAGAGGCATTTTGGAAATTTACAGGGCTTTTTGTTGTCTTCCTGGTGTATGAGGGATGCTTTGGTACCCACAGCCTTTTGGAGATCTGCAGGCCAGGACAGTTTGAAGGTGATCCATTTCCTAAGCTCTGACTTCCATGTGAGCCGCTAGGATCCAGCTTCACAACTGGCCCTCTGACACGTACACAGGACAGACAAACCCTGCAACCTCAGCACAAGTCTTACATGGTGCTTGTCCTGGTCTTTGAAACTCTCTGCAGTACCAACAACAGTGACAATTCAAATGTCCATAGTGGTGTTGAGAAAACCAATAACTCAAGGCTGAATAACCACTTCTCTTGCAAGTCAGGTGGCTGCTAGCTTTGCTTTCAAGAAAGTGGAAGGCTAGCTGGTGTGTCAGCTAAGAGCTGCTATCTGATTTGGGGGAATTTAAATCTGGAAGGAATGTGTGAGGCATTATGATTTAAGACAAATATTATAGGCATAAAAAGCATCTCTCATTCTCATCAATTCATGTATGTGAACAAGTTTTCTGAGGGCTCTCATTTGTAAAATGAAAGAAAAAAATAGTGGTTCCAACAAAAACCTGCCTTGATCTACTGAGCAGTAATGTTTATGCATGAATTTGTATACTAAGTGAAAAAGAAATCTAATTTGAATATGTCTTTCTAAACAATTCTGAGGTCACATAATCATCCAAACTTGTCACAAATGTTGTTCAGGTTGGTTTTATGTTACTAATAATTGTAACATAATAACCTAGAATATTAAAAAGTTATGGTCATAGAAAAAAATTAAAATTTTAAAGCAGAATTAGTGTATTTTGTTGCCTAGAAATACAAAAGGATAATCTATAAATGGCTGGTGGTATAGTTCTGTGCCAGAGCCCTTGTGTGACACCCTGGGTCTGATCCAGAAAAGAATGAAAATAAAATAGAAGTATAAATTTAGTATCAATTTAGAAGAAAAGTGTAATGGAAATACACATTTAAGAAGAAAAAAACATAAAATTTCAGTCTATCAAAAAGGGCCATGGAGATAGCTCAGCAGTCTAAGCACCTGCCTGGCAAGCACAAGGACCCAGGTTCAATCCCCAGTACCAGCTCTGCCCTGCACTCGGCAAGCAGGCCACAGAGACCAGGTATGCATGGAGGTGCACGTCTGTAATCTCAGCCCTGGGGAACCTGAAATAGGAGGATCACTATAAGTCCAAGCTGCATAGTGAGACCCTGTACCAAATACATAAAATTAAAAAAAAAGAACTTCCACTAGGTGAACCCTATTTCAAAAAAAAAATAATGAATTTCAAACATTAATCTCATGGCTCTATTTTAAAATGTCAACAATAAAAGTTTGCCGGAAATCACATCCTTTGTATTTCTTTTTACTTTATATTTTTATAAGTGCATGTTTGCAGTACTCTGATTACATTCATTGAAGGGAGTTGGTCCATGTTCGCAGCACCTCTTAATTCTTTTTAACCTTGCCTTTCCTCTCTACCTGTCTGTCTCTGGTCCTATTCTATGATTTCAGTGTTGTAGCACAAGTTTTAAACAGTGAAAGGAATAAAGGTGCTTTCAAAATACTTTTTAGAAAGAAACCAATGAAAAAATAGGAATTTATTCTAATATAGCCATTCTCGGTACATAGCCAATGAAATAGATATATTTCACATGCATTACTTCCCTCTTTATGTTGCGGTTTGGTATTTTTTTATTAAAATATGTGCCTTGTAGGTTATAGAATGTATAAGATGTTTTTGGAAGTACTGATGCTTAAATCTAGGCTTCACTTTGAGCTATAATCCCAGCCCATTTTAATTTTATATTTTGAGATAGGGTCTTACTAAGTTTCCCAGGCTGGCCTCAAAGTTGCAATCCTTCTGCCTCAGGATCCTGAGTAGCTGAGATTACAAGTGTGTGCCATGGGACTTGGTTTACAAGAGGAAAGGAGACAGCACAAGAAATTAAGTGTTAAAAGGACAGTGTTGAGTATGCCAAGGTGGAGTCACTGATAAACAGTCTCCCAGATCAAAGACCTTGGTTCTTTCTCCCAGTAGAGAGGAGAAGTGTTGATTTGAGCAATGGTAAGATCAGACCTGTTTCAATAGCCTTCACATGACTGGTGCCAGGGAGGGAGATGGTAGGGGACAGGCATGGAAGCAGGGGTGATGGCAACTAAGGTGGCATGTAGGTATGAGACGATGGGAAGCTGGACCAGCTGAGGTGCAAGGAACACTGACTGCAGGGGACACATTCGTGGCCGAGGGCACCTCATGGACTCAGCGGGCAAGAACTTGAATTGCAAAGCTCTTCGCTCTCTGATCCTAATCAGTGGTCTCAAGACTTCTGGTAAATGTTTTTCTTTCTAATTTTTCAGTCTTGTCTTATGCCTTTGTCAGCAGAAGTCTCTTCACACCAGTGATAGAATCCAAGAATTTTAGATTGCCTTAGAATTTGATGTTTTGGTTTCTTTTGCTTATTTGTAGTTTCTCTCTTTCCTTTTTTTTTTTTTTTTTTTTTTTTTTTTTTTTTTTTTTTTTTTTTTTTTTTTTTTTTTTTTAATGTATTAAGTACAGGGTCTACAGGGTCTCACTACATAGATCGGACTTGTACTGATTCTCCTGTTTTCAGCCTCCCAAGTGTTGGGATTACAGCACCACACCCAGTCTCCATCACAGCTCATCCTGCCCCAGGGGAGGGGCCGGCACTGGAATAAGATCCAGATCTAGGATCCTACGGCTCCCTGATCCTACCTAAGCAGGTACTTCAGTCTGCTGAGCTACCTGGCTGGCCCTATTTGTGGTTCCTTATTTGACAAAGAGACATATAGGAAAAAATCCTAAGGTCAAAATTTTAAAATGCCCTCCCTTATCTCTGGGGTTGTGCAAGTACATACTCTCTCGGGAAGGACAAGCTGCAACCCCTGTAAAAGAATCTAATGTGTTTAAAACTAGGCCACTTTCAAAGCAGCTGTGGCTATTGACAGGATGCCTGCTGACTTCACCTGGGTTGCCTTTATTCTCTCGTTTCTGCTCTCCTTCAGGTATCTCCACACGGCCTCTTTGCCTTCTGAGCACACTTCCACTGGAGGAGCTTCCATGGGGTTATTCGTCAGCGTCAGGACCTGAAGATTCTCAAGGCTGTCCAAGTCCTCTGGAAGACAGGTGAGCAAGTTGTCCTCCAGCAGCAATTCTTTCAAACCTGGAAGGATTGTTGTTTCAAGTGGTGAATTTCTCTTAGAAATAAGCCATAGTGACTTGGCACCTAGCCCTGCCTGGGTACCCAAGGGATCCACCTCTGCATTTATAGTAGGAATGAGAGGAATTGTGTACCAGAAATCATAGAGCTTTTTTTACCATCTAATAAAATGTTTGTCTCTATGGCTGTTCTTCCTCCTCATAAACACAACAGAACTTTGCATCCATATAGCAGTAGTTGCAAGAAAACAGCAAAACTGGCAAAATTGCTCTCAGACCTGGCCCTAGATCAGAACTGTGCTGGAAAAACTGACTCTGGAAGCCTTTCGGTGGGACATTTTAAATTCCATGGGCCTTGCTATTCCACCTTATTGCTGCAGCCTTGGGTACATCAATGTGACACCCTGGTCCCTGAGAACAGCAGGATGAGTGGCACCTGCCTCAATAGTCCAATTACCCTCAAGTGAACAACAAACTATTTTTTTTTTAATTAGTACAAGGTCTACAGGGTCTCACTACACAGATTGGACTTGAAGTAATCCTCCTATTTTCAGCCTCCCAAGCACTGGGATTACAGATGCATGCCACCGTGCTCAGTCTACAAATTATTTTTTAAAATAGACTAATATAAGTGAAAATGTGTGAATTCCAGAACAACAATAAAGTATAAAAATAGGTCTGAAAGATACCTCAGCAGTCTAAGCACCTGCTTGGCTTCGATCCCTGGTACTGTGTGCTGTGCTGGCCCAGGGCCAAGTTGGCCCCTGAAACATGGTGTGGTGGAGCACACCTGTAATCCCAGTGCTGGGGAGGCTGAGACAGGAGAATCACTATGAATCTGAGCTCTGTAGCAAGACCATGTACCAAACTTTTTAAAAAAGCATAAAAATAATTCTGCCTTCCTCACCAACCTTTCCACATCTTAATTATTATAAGACACTACTATTATCAGTGAAAACTTACAGAGACTACCTAGGCACACGTAGAGATATGTGTACAGCAAACTTGACACATCCAAGTGGCATTACCAGGCATGGTGGGGCTTGCCCGTAACTCCAGCACTCTGGAGGCAGAGGCCGGAGTTCAAGGCCAGAGAGCTCCTATTACAAAAAACAACAAAATCAAAGTGGCGTCATATAGAATGCTCTGAGCCTATATTTTAAGCATAAGGAACTATATTAAGGAATTCAATGAAAGAGAAACAAAAATGGCCTGTATATGTCAAAAAGGTACTCCACATTATCCAAAGACAAAAAAACATAAACACTGAAATGTAGTGTTTGATCAATCAAGGAGACAGAGATGAAGGGCAGTAACATTTGATATTAGGGAGGAAGCGAAATTACATTTAAATCATAAGCAGTGATGAATGGTTTACAAACAGCCATTTTCCATAGTTGATCGACCAAAAGATAAAATAAACATAGGAAGTTCTGTCTTGAAACTGGTATTTGGGGAGCGTAATGCAAATTATATGCATTTGTTTCAAAAGTAGCTGGTATGGTGGTGTCCACCAGCACTGCAGAAGTGTGACTCAAGGGAACCACTAATTTGAGCCCACCTGGCCAATTTGGCAACTTAGCAAGGGCCTGTCTCAAAATAAAAAATAGAAAAGGCTAGAGAATGCAGCTCAGCAGGAGAACCCTGGGCTCAGCCCTCGGGACTGCAAAACAAAATAACAGGAAAATTAAAATATGCATTATGTAGTCCAACTTTTGAAATACTTGCTACTTGCTGTGCTATGTAACGAAGGACATCTGAGGCAAACCAAGCTCTGTTTTTTATGACAATGTCACCAAAGTTGTTGGGTCTAGGCGAGTGTATTTGTAGGCACATCACCAGCAGGAGAAAGCCAAAAGATATATTTTTAAAGTTCAAAAAAAATGACTTCATGAGTCTTTGATATTTTTTCAAAATTGTGTGTGTATTGTCATGGTGTATATTGATGTCTTTGTGCTCTGAAATAATTTCTTGTTGTTATCAAAGACTATGGTATTTATTTTTAATAAACATACCTTCCTTTTCCTTGTTCCAAGAATGTTGTTGGTGATGGTATAAATAAATATTAGGGAAATTGTCAGTACTGGAAAAATGTTGAGAATGTTTCGTTCCTCTAGGGACCAAGGACAGGATAAGAATGCTTACTCAGAAGCCTAACTTGGATAACCGCACCCCACTTCTGCCCTCAGGTTTTGAGTATCTTGCACATAGCTGACAGCCCCTACTCTTGTATTTTGTCATCTTCTTTCCACTGAAGAGTAGATACAGTTTGAAAACACGTTAATAAACCTGGAGACTCAGCACAGTGGCAAAATTTTGCATTTGGTCCCAGGAGGTGCTCAGCAAAGATTGTTACATGGGATGGAGGGATGGAGGGATAGGAGGATGGATGGATGGAGGGGTGGATGGACTGGTAGATATACAGATAATGACTTTTGTCTAGTGGAAAATGCTTGGGTGCTTGCATAGAAATCATATACAACTTCTTAGTTAATCTCACAGCTCTTTAAGTCCTCCTTGTGATGTCACGACCCCACTCAATACTTTTGCTTGAATTCAAGTGAACTAGTGACCTAAGTGAGAATTTACTGCTGCCGGCGACTCCACATTCTGGCATGTATTAGCAGTATGTACTCAGCACACAGCTTCTGCTGATGGTGTAACGCAAATGTGGATGTACGCCAGTGGTGTTAGCGGCTGCTATTTACCTCTTTTTTCAACTCAAATTACAATGGGCCTTTGCCAGACTTTTGGCTTTATTTATAAGGACAAAATTGCCACCTTCATGTCACTTTTGAGCCCTGCAAGAAGGGGACAGGACAAGGCTCAGCTTTCCAGATACTGAGAAAAGTCCTTTGTGAGGCAGGGTGGTCACGCATCATGGACATTGGGCTTACTCTTTACTAAGCTATGAATCCACTAAACTTCCTCACCTTGCGCTTTGCAAATTTCATCTGGGAGTTGCTTAAGTAAATTGTGCCGGCAATCAAGAACCTCCAGCTGGGGCATGGCCCCCAGGGCTACAGGCAGGTACTCCAGACTGTTATTCTCTACATGCAGCTCTTTAAGACTCTGAAATAACACGACAGTACACCATAATGATCCTTATCTTGGTAAATGAATTGGGATAACTAAAGCCAATGAGCAAATCATGCACTGAGACGGGTAAACACGTCTGAAGAACCCAAACCACATAATAAAATTAGTTTTTAATAAAGCCATTAGATTTGATTTCCATTTATTCAGGGAAAAGAGAACATAGTAACTTTGTTCTAGTAGAACTTCATGAAAAAATAATTTGGTTTGCTTAACTGCATTTACCATTTGCTTCCTTTGAACAACGGTTATGTGTGGCAGTCACTGCAGAACCATAATGGCTTCAACTATTAGGCCAACAGCCCAACATCCTATGTACGCAGATGTGGCCAAAATACACAGGCAATAGTTTAAATGTAACTAATGGGGCAAAAGTGTGACATTTACATTTCATCCTAAGATCTGGTGTGACATTGTCATGGGAGAAAAGAATGGAAGGCTTCCTGTGGGCCTAAGGGCAAGGGACAGAGAATCAGGAAAAAGCTCTCTACGTCATGTTGAGAATTGCCTGGGCTGTTCAAGCCACTGCATGGTTCTGTAACTGGGAATTGTGTGGAAGCCCACATCTACTCTATCATTGTCAAGAGCCTCCTAACAGGAACAGGAAAAAGGACCGGTTCTCTAAATAATACATATAAGGTGACACACGTTCTAATGGAAGGCTCTGTTGAAGGAAGTCACCGTGCTGCTTTGATACGATTTAGCATAGTGTTGTGAGTTCATCACCAGCCAACCCTGGTGTAACCCGATGTGCCACCCCCAAGCAGGGAGGGAGATCACTGTGCCCACTGCGGGGAGTCATGGGTACACAGTGGAAAAAAGCATGGCAAGGCTTTTTATATATCCAAGAGCAATCGTCACCAGGTGGCCAGCTACTCAGGAGGATGAGGCAGAAGGATCATGAGTTTAAACCCAGCCTAGGCAATTTAATAAGACAGTATCTCAAAATAAAGAATTAAAAAGGATTCAAGATTTATTTTTTAAAAATGGCTGGGGAACAAGCTGGGCGTGGTGGCGCCTGTAATCCCAGCACTCGGGAGGCTGAGGCAGGAGGATTATTGTGAGTTCGAGACCAGCCTGAGCTACAAAGTGAGCTTAAGGCCAGCCTGAACTGCATGGTGAGACTTGTCTCAAAAAGACAAAAAAAAAAAAGAAAAAATGGCTGGGGATGTAGCTCAATAGTAGAGCACTTGCTTAGCATGTAAGAGGTCCTGTGGTGGTGCATGCCTGTAAGCCCCATATTCTGGAGGATGAGGCAGGAGGACTGCTGTGAGTTCAAAGCCAACCTGGGCTATATAATAAAATCATGCCCAGCCTTAACTGCATAGCAAGAACCTGCCTCAGAAAGTGAAACAAACAAAAAGATCCTGGGTTCAATGCCAGTACCACAAACAAACAGACAAACCCATAGCAATCATAACAAAGTGCTGTAATGTTATTCAGTGGCAGCCAAAGCTTCAAAACATTAACAATGACTGTATATAAATGCAACCCTGGTATGCGTGGCTCCACTCCCAGCCTGTGGGGGCGCACCACGCGGTCTCCGTGCCAGCCAACTTAGGGGGTCAGTGGCGTGGGGGAGGCTTACCTGCAGTTTCCCAATCTGTTCTGGAATACAGGTAAGCTTGGATCCCTGGTCTTGCCCGATGTATAATTTCTCCAGAGATGCTAAAGAAAATATTTCCTCTGGGAAAGAGAGAAACTCATTTCCTGACAGTCCGAGCATCTTCAGTTTTGAAAGTGAGCCCAGCTTTGACGGTAACTAAAAGTATTCCAAAAGGTAAGTTTCAGGTTGATTGTTTTAACAGACAGAAAATAAACTGGGGTTCAGGTTTAGAGGCATATGTCTAAACAAAAGGAGAGCAATAAAGTTTCTCCAACTGACAAAGAGCTTGCATATATGGGCTAGTTCCACTTTTCCCCACCACCCACCTCTCCTCTCTCTCTCTCTCCCT
>PVKA01025069.1:0-33401 GCA_004027165.1 Ctenomys sociabilis
AAGAGTAAAAGATTTCAGTTTTTCCCCATTTAGGATTATATGAGCTTTTGGGTTGTCATAGATGGCTTTTATCAAGTTAAGATAGAGTCCATCTATTCCAATTTTCTGTAGGACCTTGAACATGAATGAGTGTTGGACTTTGTCAAAGGCTTTCTCTGCATCAATTGAGATGATCATGTGGTTTTTAGATTTCAGTCTAGTATTATAGTGTATTACATTTATAGATTTTCGAATATTGATACATCCTTGCATCCTTGGGATGAATCCTGCCTGGTCATGGTGTATGATGTTCTTCATGATTTGCTCTATTCTATTTGCTAGGATCTTATTGAGTATTTTTGCATCTATGTTCATGAGAGAGACTGGCCTGTAGTTTTCTTTTTTGGATGTGTCTTTCCCTGGTTTTGGAATCAGTATAATACTTGCCTCTAGAAATGATTTTGGGAGTACTGCTTCCTTTTCAATTTCCTTGAAGAGTTTGAGGAGTGTAGGGATTATATCTTTTATAAATTTGTTGTAGAATTCAGCTGTGAATCCATCAGGACCTGGACTTTGCTTTGTCGGTAAGCGTTTTATTACATTTTGTACTCCATTGGCTGTTATTGGTCTATTGAGATTTATTATATCTTCTTGGTTCAGTTTGGCAATTTGTACCTTTTGAGGAATCTGTCCATTTCTTTTGAATCTTCTATTCTGTGGGTGTAAGATTCTTGAAGTAACTATTGATAATCTTCTGAATTTCCACTGGGTCTGTGGTGATTTCACCCTTTTCATTCCTTATTGCGTGTACTTGAATTTTTCCTTGCCTCTTTTTGATGAGGTTGGCTAGAGGCTTATCAACTTTATTTAGTCTTTCAAAGAACCAACTTTTTAATTTGTGGATTCTTTGAACTGTTTTCTTCATCTCAATTGAATTAATTTCTGCTCTAATCTTTATCATTTTTTCCCATTTTTGTGCTCTGGGTTTCATTTTCTCTCCTTTTTCTAGTTGTCAGACATGCAACTTTAGGGTGTTTATTTTTTCCCATTCTGTTTTCCTAATGTGAGAGTTCACAGCTATGATTTTCTCTCTAAGAACTGCTTTCATCGCATCCCATGAATTCCAGTAAGTTGTGCTTGAATTTTTATTGAATTGTAGACATTGTTGAATTTCATCTGTGACCCATTGATTGCTCAGTAGGGTGTTGTTTAATTCCCATGAATTTTGCAGGTTTTTCTGGTGTCTTTTGTCATTTATTTCCAGTTTCATTGCACTGTGGACAGATAACATGCATGGGATAATTTCTGTTTTCTTGCATATACTTACGCATGACCTATTGACTAATATGTTGTGTATTTTAAAAAATGACCTGTGTGCAGCTGAAAAAAATGTGTATTCAGCTGTGGTTGGGTGGAACACTTTGTATATGTCCACCAGGTCCATTTGTTCCAAGCTCTGCTTCAGTTCTGCTACTTCCTTGCTAATTTTTTGTCTGGTTGATCTATCTTTTTGAGATAAAGGAGTGTTAAGGACTCCTTGTAAGATTGTGGTCTTAGATATTAGGTTTTTCATGTCCATTAAGATTTGTCTTACATAGTTGGGTGCTCCTGTGTTTGGTGCATAGATACTTATGAGTGTTACATCTTCCTCTTGAATTTTTTCCCTAACCAACATATAGCTTTGTCATCATGAAACTCTTAAGTTGTTCTTTGTCGTGCAAGTATTTCACTTCTCCATCAAATTTGAAGAGAGTTTTGCAGGGTATAATAGTCTGGTCTGCTATTTGTGTTCTTGCAGGACTTGAAGAATTCTACTCCATGCTCTCCTTGCCTTCATGGTTTGTGTAAAGAAGTTGCCTGTAATTCTGATGGGTTTTCCTTTGAATTTTATCTGCTTCTCTCTAGCAGCTTTCAGTGTATTATTTTTGTGTTGGATTTCTGGGATCTTGACTATTATATGTCTCAGTGTGTTTTTGCTTGGTTTGAAGTTATTTGGTGTTCTGTATGCTTCGGTGACCTGAATGTCGGATTGTTTCCTCATATTTGGTGAGTTTTCTGTGATTATTTCTCCCCAAATTCTTTTCATGTCATTTGTATTGACTCCTTCATTCTCATTGATACCAATTATTCTCACATTGGTTCATCCTGGCATCATCTTCCAGGTGATGGATTATTTTTTCTTGCATTCTCATTGTTTTTAAGAGTTCCTTTCTCACCTTTTCACTAGCTGTACTAGCATCTTCAAGATCTGAAACTGTCTTTGCTTTCACTCAAACATTTTTGTAGACTTGTGATTGATATTTTGAGTTCTTTTATGTTTTTGATTCTGTTTCATGCACTCTATTTCTTTTCTGTATAGCTCATTTAAGGAATTCATCATATTTCTGATCTCTATTTTTTATCCATATCTTCTTTAGAGGTAGTTATTAATTCGTTTTTTGTAGAGTTTCTTCCAAGTTGTGTTTCCTCTGTATATTTCTGAATTTGTTTCTGTATTTCAGATGCTGTGATCTCAAAGAATTATTTTATTTCAAAGAATTCTTTTTTGATTTCAGAAATTATTTCTGCTTTGAGTTCCTCATGACCTTTCTGCTGTTGTTCCTTTGCTTCAGACGCTGTTAATTCATACATTTCGGCTGGAATAGTGCTCTCTGCACTTGTTCTGGGTAAGCATTGGTTTTCCCTCTGATGTCTCTGCATTTGATTGTTTATTTCAGATGCTATGTATTCAGATATTCTTTTTTTAATATCAGGAATTAACACTCCTCTGATTTCCTCTATTCCTTTCTCCTGTTGTTCCTTTGCTGCTGTATCTGCTATTTCATTCATTTCAGCTGAGCTGGTGTTCTCTGCACTTATTGGTGGACTTGAGGCCTGAGATTGCATTTCTCTCCTTGTCTTTGTCATTTTGTATAGCACTGACCTCTGGGGTTCTCATTCACGGCCTAGCTGTGCTGGGACTTGGGCTGCGCGGTAGGACCTAGAACTGCTGTCTCTCTGGTGCAGTGGGCCTGGGGCTCTCACTCGTCTCCTCATTTTCTTTATGAAATATTTTAACTGAGCATTTGCAAGTGCATACAATTTGTCCTTCTTATGTCCTTTTTTGCCTCCAAGCCTCCATGAATTCTACCTCAGGTGTGTAGACCTTTCTTTGCATTCTTATTAATCCTAGAGGGTTTCAAGCATGAATTATTAGTAATAGGAAAAAAGTCCTGTTTCATATAGGCTGTTCAGTTTCACATGTGTGAGCTATGGTAAAGTTATAAACAGATTAAAATAGAAGTAAACTTTAAAACATACTTTTCAGTCTGTTTCAAACCACATCTATTAAAATACAATATTATCTGGTATGAACAGATGGGTTTTCAGATGAATGTAATCAATCTCCACTATAATTTGGTTAACACTGAATGATAAACTTTTGAGATTGTGAAAAAAGGTTTTCTCTATAATTCTCCCCAAAACAGCACTAATTGGGAATAAATTCCTGTTTAATAATGACTCCTTAGATTTGAATAGAGTGCATATAAATGTTTCTACACATCTCATATGCTATTCTACTAGATATCATATACATAGGCATATTCAGAGAGTAGATTACATGTAGAAGCAAGAATGAGCTAGCAGACATTTTATCTGTAAGACTGCTTCCTATGTGATGAAGTAAAAGGAAAACCAAATCTAATGTCAAAACAACCCTGCTAGAGAACATGATTTTCATGTGATAGAGAATTTAGGGAAATAAACTGATTTATTAATTAATGTGCTGAGTTCGTGTATCTTTAGGTTGTGTTGTAGATTATGAAATACAAGAAGGCTACACTCCTGCCCCAGAGAAGTAATGCAGAGAGTTTTGTGGCCTGCTGCAGAGCTGCCCATGGGACAGAGTTCCTGGATGTTCTAGCCATATGTCTTCCCTAACAGTATATTTAAATATTTATGCAGAAAGCTATGTGGCACCAAAAACAAGATAGGATTTTGTACCTCTACTGTCAAAAGGAGCAATAAACTGTGAATATAACAATGAGTATTTGGCCTAACAGTGAAATGGGAACACAAATGAAGCCAAAAAAAAAAATTTTTTTTTAATGTTGAAAGGACATTTAGCTAAAATGAACAAAACAAAATAAGCAAACAACTCCTCCATTTAAAAAATATTTGCATAAAGACAATAATGGAATTCCTGACTTTTTCAAGTTGAGCTGGGTATCTGGTCTACCATGTAGATCAGTAAGTTACACTATGTATACCCGTCCTGTCCTCTGCAATCTATGAGACACCCCTTACTTTGGAAGACTCCCATCAGAAAGTCAAAATATTAAGAACTATTTATAAATGGAGTTGACTCATGTGCAAATATTTGCATTACACTTCCCACTTAGCTAGAACCTTAAGGAAGGATTTCAGTATCCTAGTAAAAGCATTTCTTTGCAGAAAGGCAAATGAGAGTTCAAATAAAATTCATCCTGCTTGTGCAGGCAAAGATACACAATTTGATTCAAGGACTCTGCTGAACATATCTACCAATGTTTACTAAAGCAAGGTATGATGCTTTCTTAAAATCCTCTCATTCATTTATCTGGTTTTATTTTTCTAAGTCATATGCTTTCACCCTTTCAAGTCTACAAGTATTCCTATTTATTATTGTTATTGTTATTATCATATTTAGTTATTCTTTGGGGTTTCTTTTGTTTTTCTGTCTTAAAAAGTTAGGCATACCATAAGAGAATTTTCTTAGTAATAATCTTTACCTTTTCTTTTCCTTTCTTTTTTTTTCATACTGGGAATTGGACTCAGGGCCTTGTACTTGCCAGGCAGGTGCTGAACTGTGGAGCTACATCCACAGCCCAATCTTTGCCTTTTCTTCATTCAGTAACTGACTCAGGTGCTTGTTCAGATACTGCCTTTACACAGTCTTTCCAGTTTAAAATTCTGCCTGCGTTCTTACTTGCTTAACTTCCTCCTTGCCCAAACTGGTATTTATGTTGGCTGGCAGCTTTTGCTGTATCATTTTCATAGCAGATGGCATACTGTCCCTCCCAGGACCACGCCCACACAATGAATGGCCTGGTGGCGATTATGAGATGCTGTGACTCAACAAACGTGGTCCATATGCTTTTCCTACATAGAACTGATAATCCTTTTTCCCATGCCTTCAACAGAACCAGCTCCTATAGTTGTAAGGTATGGAAACTGTTCAAGGGGAGCTGGTCTAGATAACAAGATGGAGAACTACAGGAATCGCGGCAGAGATCAAGTCTACTTGGGAATGAAATTCAGGCTTTTCTCTTCACCTGGCTTTGCTCACTCTTTGCAGCTTTCCTTACACATTTCACATTCCTGGCTTTCCCAACTTCTTTGGGTCTTCACTACTCCTTTAGCTTTGCTCTCACAGCTTCATATATTGCACTGTCAGAGGTACAGTGCCTGAAATCCCTATCTTCTGAAAGCTTGGTGGAAGCCCCCATGATCCTATAACTCTTCTATTCTATATATCCATAAAACCAGCACCACATAGACAATGCCAAGGCCTTCTGTCAGCTCCAGCAATAGCTAGGTCCTTTTGCATTGTGGCTTCAGGGGCCCCCATGATCCTGGATGGCTGAGCACAGAGAACTAAATCCTGCAAGTCAGTTCCTTAGCAAGTCCTTCTCCAAGAATGAGTCCTCAAGCTTCCTCTCAAAGCAAAGCCCTTCACTCTTGTAGGCCCAAAACTGGGGCTCCTGTGGAAACTGCATCCTTCTTGTTCCACTGCAAAGCACATGGGTTCTTTGTAATGCTAATATTTTCAAGCTGAGCTCTCCTCTGCTCCAACATTGCAGAAGCTTTTCCGTGCAACTGAAAGCTTTACAAGCCATTCAGCTGTGCTTTTATTCTTAAATCTCAATGTAGAGCTGGCTAAAAGCCCTTTACCTTGAAATTTTCTCTGCCAGATTACTTAGTCTTCTACCCTTAACCTCAGTCTCCTACAAAGATTTAGGATATGAGCAAAATATACAGATTTATGCCAGGGCATATATGCCTGCCAGGGCACAATACACAACTGCCAGGAGAGGCCGTGTTCCCCACTGCCACCTGAGCATGATCTTTACTGTCCACATTTCTGTCAGCAGTTTGGCCTTCTGAGCTCTGATCACTATCTCCCTTCAAGCTCAGCTCAAAGCATTCTAGGGCTGTTCCTCTGCCTGGGATCTGCAATCCTTTCTAAAACTTCCCCAGTAGAACTGGTTAAAGAGGCTTGTAAACCATAAAGTCAGGTACAGTAACATCAATGACCCAATTCTCTGCTGCCAAAAATCTGTTTTAAGTCATTTTCTTATTGTTGGGACTTCCTACCCCTCATTAAGTGAAGAAGAAGAGGTTTATTCAGACTCACAATTCAAAAGTTTTAGTCTCTGTGAGGTTATCTGGCACCAGACAGAAGAGCCATGGTACATGGACCCGGCAGAGTAAAGCTGCTCATCTCGTGGCATCCAGGAGCAGGGTGAGTCAAAGGAGAACCCCGGAGAGGAGACAGGTCCTCCTGGCCTCCCGCACCAGACCTCATGTCCGGCAGCAACCCTACTGTGCCGCAGCCCAGTCACACTCTATGCCCTGCCTGTGAGCACACAAGACTCTCAGGACATCTCAGCATAAACCACCGCACCCTGATGCCTCACAGTACGGTCTTTCCTGTTGCTGATACTAGCCATTCTACTGGGTTCAGATGGAATGTCAAAATATTACATCTCTTTTTAGTTCCAAGATTCTAATTCATTGTTGTTCATATTTAGCTTTTCTTGGTTTTTTTATGGTTTTTATTTCATAGTGTCCTTTAGGTTTTATGAATATTATTCTTTTAGTTACCCTTTTGAAATATTAAACATATTAAAAATAAGATACCTCTATAGACACTTCTGTTTTTGTTGCTTTGTTTTTTGGCAGAACCAAGGATTGAACTCAGGCCCTTGAGCTTGCCAGGGAAACATTTATTCTACTGAGCCATCTCCCCAGCCCCAACACTTCTGTTTTTGGAGAGTGAACTTTCTTTGGATGATTTTTGTGGGATATATTTCACAACATTAGAATTTCTTATGGAGCTCAAATTTTAATTTGCAGTTGCATTTAATATAAGTAGGATTTTCTGGTTGATGGTATGTTATGTTATGTTATGTTATGTTATGTTATGTTATGTTATGTTATGACATGCCCTGCCCTGCCCTGCCCTGCCATGCCATGCCATGCCATGCCCTGCCATGCCATGCTATGCTGTGCTCTGCTCTGCTCTGCTATGCTATGCTATGCTATGTCATGTCTTGTCATGTTAGTGACAAGACCTTGCTATGTATTCCAGTCTGGCCTTAAACCTCCAGCTATCCTCCTGCCTCAGTATCCAGAGTTTTGAGATTACAGGCATGCACACCATATCCAGTTTAACTGAGAGTGTCTTTGATGGATGTGTTGGTATGTACATTTCAATAAACATTATTTCTCTTTTTTTTGTGCTTTCAATTTTCCTTCACTGGAAGGGTAAATCCTATTAAATCCTTCCATTGGCATGAAGAAGTAGGGATGGTTTCCACCCCAGCAATACACGATTATTTTCAATCATACTTGTATACAATTTGAATACCCAGACCATACTTTATGTCTATCTGTGCATATCCCATCAGGCCTATAGATTCAACAACCACTTCTGTGTGTTTCATTTCAGCTCCAAGGAGTTAGTCTATTTAGGGCCGCCAAATTATTTTAAAACTATTTTTAGTAGTTTCCATGCAAAACAAGACTGGGAGGTGGATAATTTCCAGCACCGCTGTTCTTCACACACATCTTCCTCCAGCCACTCCCAAGCTCACACCAGCACAACTTTTGCTACCTAGCCAGTAGCCCTCCTCAAGTTCTCCCACCCTCACTCCATCTTGCATGTTGCCATCTGAATAAGTTCCTCAAATATTTTTCTTTTAAATTCTTCACTGAACCCACAATTTCCTACTGAATTATGTTAAAGTATCTCCAATTGCTTTTGATCAAATAGTACTATTTCAGTAGAGATTTCAGATTTTGAAGTCATTTCTACCTCACATTTCTTTTTTTTTTTTTGTCTTTTTTGAGACAGTTTCTCACTAGGTAGCTGGGGCTAACCCTGAACTCTCACAATCCTCTTGCCTCAGTCTCAGCCTCCTGAGTGTAAGGATTACAGCTGTGTGCCACCACTCTCAGCTCAGTTGCACAGAACTCTACCCATGTAAAATATTTCATTTTGATGTTCCAACTTTATTATGATTACATCATTACACCTTTCAAAAACACAAATAGAAGGCTTCCCAGATAGCTCAGCAGATCAAAGTGCCTGCTTAGGCAGTCACAGGAGCCAAGGATTCGATCTCTGGAGTGCGCTGATAGAGTGAATAAGAAAGGGCATAGTGGTGTACGCCTGTAATCCCAGAGCTTGGGAGGCTGAAAACAAGAGCATGACTACGAGTCTGAGCTGTGTAGTGAGACGCTGTAGACCCTGTATTAGACGCATTAAAACACACACACACAAACAAACAAGGCTAGGGAGATAGATCAGCGCTCTAAGCACCTGCCTGGCAAGCACGAGGACGTGGATGCAATCCCTGGTACCACGTACTGTGTGAGCCCCAGAACCCTGGACACATTGTGTCATCCACCAAAACTTGATGTGGTAGCACATGCCTGTAATACCAGTGCTGTGGAGGCTGAAACAGGCGGATCACTATGAGTCCAAGCTGTGTAATGACACCCTGCACCAAATAAATAAATAAAAGATTAAAAAACACAAACAAATCAATGAACCAACCTTCCAAACTCTGCAGAGTAATTCCTAGAGTAATCAAATATAAAATCAAGAGAATCATCCTCAGATTATTGGTTCAAGATTATTGGTTCACTGTTTTTTTTTATTTTTATTTTTATTTTTTTTATTTTATTGAACTACAAATTTCAATCAAACAGTTTCAAGACACCTTAACAATACAGATTCAACAAATTAATACATTGCAAACTGTTTTCATAATGTTTTGGTATTGTACAAGGTGCATACATGATATTATATTTACAGATATTATTTTAGCAGATATCTCTTATCAGTGAATTGAGAGTGTAGCTGCTTACTTATCTTATTTTTTATACCTGAATTATATCAAAAATTCAATAATTATTTTCCTAGTGGATGACTGTAGTACTAGAAGCCAACATAATATCCTGTCCAACCACCATTAGTGTAGATCTTGCCTCTCATAGGATTATGTAGAAGCACAGCATTATCTATCCCAACTGTACTGTCTATACACACACATCATTATTGGTTCACTGTTGTTCCATCATTAGGTTTTACATTAATTCTACTGTTTTGTTGTTGTTTTTAAGATACAGTTAATGTTTCTCAAATTTTACCTCTTAAAGTATGTAACTTAGTAGTTTTTAGTCTATTGACCCATACCTACAACCATCATTATTATCTAATTTTATAACATTTTCATCATCCCAAAAACAAATTCCATATACACTGATAATTATTCCCTATATCTTCCTGACTGCTGACAATTATTGATCTGCTTTCTGAATCTATGGATTTGCTTAAACTGAACAAGATAAAGGAACGGAAGGGAATTATATAGCATATAGGATGTGTGTATGTTCTCTTTCATTAAGCTTAATGTTTCCAGTGTCTATCCATGTTGTGGCATAAGTCAGTACTACTTTGTGTGGCTGAATGCTGAACCCACTATATGAATATGCCATGCTTTGTCTATCTATTCTTCAACTGATGAACATTTTTGTTATTTTTGCTTTGGGCTATTATGAATAATTTCACCATTTTAAAATAATAATCGGTAGGTATGAACATCGGGTGATCTTTCTTTTGTTAACATTTACTCTTACCTTACCTGATCTCTGTTGATGCTCTCATCAGAGAAACTTGTGGTTCTCTTAATTTTGTACTTGTGTGCAGCTAAAATTTGGAAATTAAGGCTTCATACTGAATTAATCTTTAAATTGGTTGAAAATTATATTAATCGTTTTAGCAGGATGCTTTAAATATTGCTGTAATTATTAACATATAGAGAAAATATCTAACATAAAATTTTATTTTTTTAAGAAAATAGTCTTATCTAATGACTAGCTAACTCATCTAATGAGTAAGTAATTTATAATTATAGCAATGGGAAGAAAAGATTCACATCATTATTTCAGTTCTGTTTACAAAGTACCTACAACACCGAAACATTAACAGCTGAAAATCCTTAACACTAACAGATGGTATTATGAATTTTCTTCTTCAAGTTCAAAATGAATGCTACTGAGTTTTATGAACAGATAGTAAATCATATTCACTCACTATAGGTCATGTTAATACACAAGTCTTTAATAGCAATAGTTTTCCAGTGCTTTAATAAAATCCATAGAATAAAATTTAGTAACAACTTTATCAATTACAGTTTAGTCAGTGTCAAGTGCTGCAGGCATATTTTGTCCTATTTCTTATAATTACCATGTGTCTTTGACTAACTTAGTTATTGATATGTAGAATTTATAGTTTTGTTCAAAATGCCACATTACCCTTGACTCACTTGGTCCATTTGAAATGTTAAAGAGTATCACTTCCACTTGATTCTAAGACACTGTCATCCAATCAGAGCTAAGTAATTTAAGTAACCACCTGCTTTAACTTGACCCATAGACTATGGCCACTAGACTGAGCGTTAATCATCCCTTGTGACTCAAGTGCCTTCTTCTATTTATTATAAATGGAAGTTAAGAAACATTGTTTTTCTGATCTGCAAGATACTGAACTCCTATACTTTATATCCATTTATCCCTAACTGTAGTATAATTTGTTCCTGATTTTATTTATTGAATATAATAATATATCAAATATAGATAGACAACATCAACCGATATAAACTACTAAAGCTGATTTTTAACAACTTTACTGAAAAACTTTACTACAAATTGACTAAGTACGTGATCTGGTTTTCCCATTCTTATCAACAATAATTTTACCAAATGTTTTCCCATTGCATAATATTGACTATGATCCAAGCATCCAAAATAAGTTCTTCTCTACCTTCCACAAGAAAGCTAA
This sequence comes from Ctenomys sociabilis, assembly GCA_004027165.1. NCBI lineage: Eukaryota > Metazoa > Chordata > Mammalia > Rodentia > Ctenomyidae > Ctenomys > Ctenomys sociabilis. The sequence continues at coordinate 11,072 of PVKA01025069.1, forward strand.
ACTCAAGTCACATGTCATAACATTTCCTTTTGGGCACTGATTTGTATACCGATTTGGGTACTAATTTTGTCAAGATAGAACAAAGCATTCTGTTACAGAAACAAGTAGATCTCCTTGCTTTATAATATAAACGTATATTTGATATGCAACATAAGCCTGGCCAGGGCTCTTGTTATCATTGCCTCACGAAGATGTGATAGAGTCTTATGTTAAAATATACCCTTAGGAGCCTTGCAACAGGGAGAATTTCACATGCTAAAGTATGCAGAGTATCCTAGGGTTTTCATAAGTAATACAGATCAGCTGGCTGGAGCAAATTACATAGCCATGTTTAATATCAAAGGGAACAGAAAAATGCAAATCTACTATGCATGTGGAAGGAAGAGAGCAAAAATATTTGATGATCTACAATAATAATTTCCACAGGAATTTGTAAAGGGGGAAACATTAAATAATTGTTTCTTTCCTTCAGTTATTAGTATAATTTTGCTAATGCAGTATTTAAAAATTTGAGGGTAAAAGGGATAAAATAGAAAAATTAATACTTAATTCCTTTCAAAAAAGTATGCGTACTCACAAGAAGATTCTTAAACTAATAACTTCAATTGTCAGACTATATCACAAATTCAGAACAATGAACAAAAAAATTTAATCTCAAGGTTCTGAACGGTATTAATATGTCTCTACAACCCTGTCTACAATATAATGATAATCAATGTTATGGAAGAATAAAATATATCAAGTAACTTTCTGAACAACGATGAGGTAAGATTATTTCTATATAATTCTTTCAAATGCTTATCATTTATGAAGCATTCAGATAATATATTACTATTTACATAGCATTCAATCAGTAACTTAATTACAAATATATAGCCATATTCTTTAGTGTTTCATAAATAAAATACTGTACAGGATAGTAATTGCTTGTATATATCTCTTACCTATTCCAATGAAGATTATAATTCACACACAAAGCCAAGTGGTCAACTAAGTAATCTCAAATTTTTAGGTCCCTCATTGTGTCATTTTTATAGGTGTTAGTGGTAATAAATTACTTATTTGAGTTACTGAACTAAAAAGCAATGAGGCATATCATGTATATACACAGTAAATAAATACAAATTCTTTCATAAAATCTTATATAATTACAACTTACAAATCCTATTTGAAAAGTATCTTGAAATTTTACAAAATTACAAAATAACAGGAACTTCAGATCTCCAAAGGATTACATGCTAAAACTGTTTACCACGAAAACTTTTGAAAGCAGGAGTACTTAATTTGTTTCCAAAACAACAAAGACCAAATACAGATATTATATGTCTATCCAGCTAGTAAGGGAAAACCCTGCACCTTTTAAGACAGTCTCCTTAAGGAAGTGTGAATCAACGTGAAGTGCTCAGTTTCGGGAATTACAAAAGAATTAACTACAATTGCAGTGAAATGGAAAAAGGGTAACAAGCAGACACTCAGCCAGCATCCCCAAGATCCTGGAGGTTCTTTTTTTTCTGAGTATGCAAAGCCCATGTCCATAAGAAGGCTCTATAGTGAGGGAGAAATGAGACCCAGAAAATGAAACCAAAAGTACAAATGAGAATAGAATTCTCTTTTTTTTCAGAATAGAATTCTTCTAAATGTAATGTTTAGGAGGCCATAGTTAGATTATGTGAATCCAAGAAAACTGAGAAACATAACAATTAATATAACTCTATCCTGAATAATTAAATTCAAATAGCCTTTTATTTTTGTTGTACAATTTTTGCTTTATCTTATTTTTTTCAAAAAAAGTTCAAAATATTCTTAATATTTTAAAATAATGGCCTGTGAACCAAATATATAAATGTGACACTGTATTCAAAATATTTGACAAAATATTTAAATATGACTCAATTCAAATGACCCATTTTGAGAAGAATAGGTTAATACAGGAAACTTTATGTTTATCTCAACACAGTCCAAGTCTTCTTGGATGAAAGGAACAATAAAGAATAAATAAAAACATGTTCTGGGAAACAAAATGATGCAATAAGGCAAGACTATTGAACATATTAGAAAACAGAAAGCAGATAGACTTGGATTAGTAGGAAAGCAGTGGCATAGAAAATCCCTAGTAAGAACAACAGAGGAGATGGTAAACGAGAAATGACATAGTTAGCTAAAACGTATAAGAATTGGATATAGTAAAATTTAAAAAGCAATTGTTTAAATATACTATAAAAACATTAAAAGATGGAAATAGAAAAATAGCCACTCTCTTAAAAACTGCAACAGACAGACATGAATTTCAACTTTGTTAGATATTCTCACATACCTGAGTCTCACAGCTACAGCAGATGATGTAGTGGAAAAAGCACAACAACACAGGACAAAAATGCCAGGTACTAGATGTCAACACAGGAAAAATAGCTACAAATGAAAGGAGAAATCTTGTCAGGAAGAGATGCATGAAAGGAAATGGATGAAAGGTCAACACCTAAATTACCTAAACACCAGATCTACAGTATTGGGAAAAACACAGGATGGAAGCAAAGAGAAACATCCTTTAAAATGCTGGAACTATAATAAGCAATCAGACAAAGGTCTAGAATATATAAAAAACTAAGATATAACAGGGCCCTCAAATTTAAAGACCCAGTTCAGAAATAGGCATCTGAGATGAATACACACTTCTCAGAGGACGAAATTAAAGAAGCGAATAAATATATGAAAAAATGCTCCACATCGCTAGCCATTTGTGAAATGCAAATAAAAACAACACTGAGATACCATCTCACTCCAGAAAGAATGGCTATCATAAGGAAATCAACCTACAACAAATGTTGGAGAGGTTGTGGGGAAAAGGGAACACTTCTTCACTGCTGGTGGGAATGTAGACTATACAACCATTGTGGAGATCAGTGTGGAGATTCCTCAAAATAGTAGGACTGGAAATTCCATTCAAGCCACCTATCCCCCTACTGAGAATTTTCCCAGAGGAAATGAAAACACTATATCAAAGTGATATATGTGTACCTATGTTTATAGCAGTGCAATTTGTGATAGCAAAATCTTGAAACAACCAAGACGTCGGTCACATGAGGAATGGTTGAAAAAGATGTGGTATTTCTATATAATGGAGTATTATTTAGCTATAAAGAATGATAAACTTGAAGCATTTATATTGAACATATACTCTTGAACATATACTTGAACATATACTCGTAAGTGAAATAAACCAGACACACATGTGTAAATATCATATGGTCTCCCTATACAAAGACAAAAGTATAAGAAGACAAAAGAAGAAATACAAATAGAAATGTACAACAACTAAAAACAATTGAGTTAGATAGTTAGGGCAAACTGAACGGCATATTCTGCAGGGTACTAATCAGCTTTTCTTCTAAATGGTTAACAACCTCAGTTCACAGATCAAAATTGGAGAAATACAAGAGCCACAAGACCGGCCAACATTTTGGCCCTAGCCCTTCAAGCTCAGAGAAGACTCAGGACATAGTTGAACCTGTACTGTAACATCATGAAACTCAGTTGTGCCCCAAATTTTCTGATTAAGGAGATTATGGAGCAACAGAGGAAAGAGATGTATAGTGTGCCTGGGGAGAGTCACATGGAGAGAAAACTTTCTATCAGGCTCTCATAGAAAGCAAGCTGGTCAAGCACTGGCTGTGACTCATCCACATGGATGACACAGGCAAAGGCTCTAGAGTAAGGTACAGAATTACAAGATACCCTGAGGGGACTTCACTGATCTCATCAGAAACAAAAGCTACATCTTTTGCTATATAGGTCTTGCCCTATCTAGGTCTTAACCATCCAGCAGAAAAGTATAAAACTGAGGTACATAACATGGGGCCATAATAACAAGCTGAGCTGTAAATGGTTACAGTCAACAACTTTTTCATATAACTATTATTGTGGACTGCTGGACTGTGTTGGATTGTGTTGCTGAGTTCAGGCACCTAAATTGGTTTAATGACAGTGGAGTGCCCATCTTTGACAGGTCTAGACAGAAAAGGGGTATACAAAGGAAGAATCATGATGTGTGTGTATAAACAGTACAGTTGGGATAAATATGCTGTGCTTCATGAAGATGAAGATGGAATCCATATTATAAAAATAATGGTCAAGGAAAAGAACCACTGAACTTAACATCAAATAATTCAAATTCCTCAGTATGAAAGAAAGAATAGAAGCTCTGAATGGTCTAACATATATGTCAGTTGAACTCTAGAAAAAAAGAGGTTCAAGACATATTTGAAAAATATTAACTGAAACTTTAGCATTTTGATATGATATGTTAATTTACAGCTTCAAGAATGTTTAACAAATCCCAATCAAGATAAATGAAAAGAAATCCCTTCCCAGCAATATCAGACACAAGTTGCTATAAGTGAATGATGAAAAGGTTGAAGATATTCAAAATAATTTTTTTCAAGGAGCTGAAAACAAAGGGAGGATAAGACACTAATGACCAACTCTTCATCAGAAAATTTTTTAAGCTTTATTTTTTAATTAATTTTATTGAAAAACAAATAGCAATGAGAGTTTCAAAACAGGTCAGTAGTACAGTTACCATAACTAATACATTGTATATTGTTGTCTTCATAGTGGTTATTCATAGTACAAGATGAAGAAATGACATCCTGTCCAAACACTAATAGTACAAATCTTTCTTCTCACTGAATTAAGAGAAAGTAGCTGTATATCTATAGTAAGTATTTTGTATAAACAGTACAAAATGATCCTTCATTTATATCCCCTTTCTTTTTGTTTAGTTTTGTCAGAGATGGATATTCCATTGCCATTCAAAAACTAGATTCGTGAATTCAGCAAAATAATCCAAATAGTACAATAGTCCACAATAGTAGTGGGCTATCCATAGGACTGGCAATGACAGAAGTTGTTGACTTGAGCCTTTTACAGCTCAGCATATTAATATGGGTTTACTTTTTATACCTTGTTTTTATACTTTTCTGCTGAATGGTTAAGACCAAGATAAAGCAAGAACTATATAACAGGAAATGTAACTTCTGTATCTGACAGGGTCAGTCAAATCCCTTCAGGACTTATCCTGAAACCCTGTACCGCACTTCATAGATCCTTTGTTAGTGTCAGCCGTGTGGATGAGTCACAGCCATTGCTTGACCAATTTTCTCTCTGTGGAAGCCTGAGAGAGTTTTCTCTCCACGTGACTCTCCTTAGGCACACTCTACATCATTGATCACTTTCCTCTGTGGCCCCATAATCTCATTGATCAAAAAAATTGGGACACCACTAAGTTACAGGATGTTACAGTACAGGTTTCCATCAGAAATTATGGAGATATTGAAGTGCTAACACTGAGAATATAGACAGATATAAAAAAATACTGAAAAGGTTTCAGATTAATGGAAAATGCGACAACCCTAAAAAAGAAATACGCCCTATTGAGAAATGTTAAAAGAAGTTCAATATGAAAGTCAGTGACTCTGACAACTCATTTTTATAGGGAATAATGAGATCAAAAATTGTAAAATTATACTTTTTTTTCTTGATTTTTTTAAAGTTATGCCCTTAAGGCCAGCCTAATGGCTCACCAGATTGAAGCACCTGCTTAGGCAGATGCAAGGGCCAGGAGTTCAATCCCCAAGGCCTGCCGTGCAGGCCTTGCCCCTGGGATGGGCTGAGAAGGCAATTGAGACTGGGCATGGTGGTGCATGCCTATGATCCCAGCACTTGGGAGGCTTTAAAAACAGAAGGATCACTATAAGTCCAATCTATGCAGTGAGACCCTGTACACCCTGTACATCTTGTGCTGAATACAATCTAAAATAAAGTTACATCGTTAAAGAATTAGTGAGTTTAATGCAAGTACTGATACAATTGCCTTTTGATCTGCCATTCTATTTGTTTCTATTTGCTTAGTTCTTTATTTACTTTCATATATTTTTACCTTTTGTTATTATTACTATTATTAATTAATTACACTTTATACTAGGGAGACTATACAATATTTACACATGTGTATCTGGTTTATTTCACTTATGAGTGTATGTTCAAGTGGCATCCACTTCAGTATAAATGCTTCAAACTTATCATTCTTAATAGCTGAGTAATACTCCATTATATAGAAATACCACATCTTTTTCAACCATTCCTCATGTGATGGACATCTTGGTTGTTTCCAAGATTTTGCTATCACACATTGCGCTGCTATAAACATAGGTACACATATATCACTATGATATAATGTTTTCAGATCCTTTGGGAAAATACCCAGTAGGGGGATAGCCAGCTTGAATGGGATTTCTAGTCCTACTGTTTTGAGGAGTCTCCACACTGACCTCCACAATGGTTGTACCAGTCTACATTCCCACCAGCAGAGGAGAAGTGTTCCCTTTTCTCCACAACCTCTCCAACATCTGTTGTTGGCTGATTTCCTTATGATAGCCATTCTTTCTGGAGTGAGATGGTATCTCAGTGTTGTTTTTATTTGCATTTCACAAATGGCTAGCGATGTGGAGCATTTTTTCACATATTTATTCACTTCTTTAATTTCATCCTCTGAAAAGTGTGTATTCATCTCAGATGCCCATTTCTGAATTGGATCTTTAAATTTGAGGGCCCTGTTATACCTTACCTCCAAATTTTCTCAACAAGGAGATTATGAAGCCACAGAGGAAAGAGACTGACATTCTATGATGTGCCTGGGGAGAGTCACATGGAGAGAATACTTTCTCTCAAGCTCTCACAGAGAGCAAACTGGTCAAGCATTGGCCGTGACTCATCCACATAGATGACACAGACAAAGGATCTTCAGAATAATGTACAGGACTGCAAGATAAACCCTGAGGGGACTTCACTGACCACATAAGAAACATAAAGTACATGTGTCGGTATATATATATAACTCTTGCTCTCTCTAGGTCTTAACCATCCAGCAGAAAAGTATAAAAATGAAGGATACATTACGGGGCCATAATATTAAGCTGAGCTGTAAATGGGTATGGTCGACAACTTCTTTGAATAACTCACATTGTTGTGGAATGCTGGACTGTGTTGGATTGTGTTGTCGAGTTCAAGCACCTAAGTTAGTTGAATGACAATGGAGTGCCCATCTTTGACAGGTGTAGACAAAGGAAGGGGTATAGAAAGAAAAAATCATGATGTGTGTGTATAGACAGTACAGTTGGGATAGATAACACTGTGCTTCTACATAATCCTATGAGAGGCAAGATTTGCACTGATGATGGTTGGACAGAATATTATGTCAGCTTCTAGTACTATGATCATCCACTAGGAAAATAATTATTGAATTTTTGATATAATTCAGGTACAAAAAATAAGATAACTAAACAGCTACACTCTTAATTTACTGATAAGAGACATCTGCTATAATAATGTCTGTGAGTATAATATCATGTATGCACCTTGTACAATACCAAAACAGTATGAAAACAGTTTGCAATGTATTAATTTATCGAATCTGTCTTGTTAAGGTCTTAAAACTGTCTGATTGATATTTGTACATCAATAAAATAAAAAATAAATTTAAAAAATGAATAATTAATTACACTTTAAAATGCTATTTTAATGGGAGTTCTCATTCAATCCACCTATTCCCCTCTTGGGTATTTTTCCAAAAGAACTGAAAACATCACAGCAACGTATGTGCACCCATGTTTATAGCAGCACAATTTGCCATAGCCAAATCTTGGAAATAACTAAATGCCCATCAATAACTAAATGCATGTATAAAAAAGATGTGGTATTTTTACACAATGGAGTATTATTCAACTATAAAAAAGATATATGTAAGGCTTTTACAACCAAATGGATGCAACTAAAGACCATACTCATAACTGAAATAAATCAGACAGACCTGCATGTGCAAACAGCATATTGCCTTGCTAGAGTAGGAACTTGAAAGAGTAAATAAAATCTGAAAGGTATAATAGCAACGTGAAAGAGAAAGAATCTGTTCAAAGAGAAATGAAAACTTGGATGAGGAAGAAGACAGGACAGGGAGGGAGGGGGAAAATATGTATGTATGTGGGATCGCTTCGATAATTCTACTGCTGATTTCTGTTGGTGTGCAGAGGGGAGCAGTTGATGCCGTCCTATTGTCCTTTGTAATTTCTTATAACTCATTTAAGCCAATTTTGCATGCTTATATCTGGTAATCTGAATAATTAATTTGAAGACAACATTATGCAGTACAGCAACTGCTGTCAAATTCCTATTATTATTATTTTTTTTAAGAGTCAGAATAACTTTATTCCCTTTGGGTCAGGTGAAGTTAGAACTTCTGGAACTGCTTCCTGGTGCCAGCGGCCTTGGTGACCTTAAGCACGTTGAAGCGCACTGTCTTGTCTTGCTCAGGGGCCTGCACTCTCCCACTGTGACGATGTCGCCGATCTGGACAACCCTGAAGCAGGGAGACAGGTGCACCGACATGTTCTTGTGGCGCTTCTTGGAGCGATTATATTTGCGGATGTAGTGGAGAGAGTCTCGGCGGATGGCAGTGGTCCTCGGCATCTTCATCTTGGTCACCACGCCAGACGGGATCCGCAAATATAATCCGGATGCAGACGTCGCCGGTAAAGGGGCATTTCTTACCAATATAGGTGCCCTCGATGGCCTCTTTGGGGGTCTTGAAGCCCAGACCGATGTTCTTGTAGTATCGAGGGAGCTTCTCTTTGCCAGTTTCTCCCAGAAGGACCTTCTTCTTGTTTTGGAAGATAGTCGGCTGCTTCTGATAGGCGCGCTCTGTCTGAGTATCTGCCATCTTCCCTCCTATTAGTTTGTTTGGTGAAGTTCTATATCATTTCTTATGTTTTCTTCCTTTCTTTCTTTTCTTCTTCTTCTTTTTTTTTTTGCGATTTTGTATTCTTTTTTAGATAAAATAAAAATGAAAATAAAATAAAATGGCATTTTAATAATTGCTTTATTTCTGCATATTATAGTGTTTGCTCAAGAGACTATAATATATAGTTTTTACCTACCTAGCCTGAGCCTTTAAGTACCTACTTATGAAGTGACTGATTAAACCATAAAACCCTTTTATGTGAGGGTTCAACTTTCTCTACTTAATGATTGTAATCAAATTACTAATACCTTAAATATTGACTAAGTATTTAGCTAAACACAAAATAGTCATAAGATCTTACTTGGCATCAATAATTTTAGGATAATCTTAAATTTTACAATACAGAAAAACTCTATCCATATGTAAATGTGAATATTTGGCTATTTAAGCATAATAATTCTTCTCCATTTCTCAACATAATGAAATAATTGTGGCATTAGTTGGATTCTAATGATTGCAAAAATCAAGGCTCCTTGCTTGAAAAGCACAGCAACCTGTGTTCTATCTCTGGGTACTCCATGCTATATCAACCCTGGAATCCCAGTGGGCCATGCTGGCCACCAAAACTGGGTGTGGTGCTGCACATCTGTAATTCCAGCACTGGGGAGGCTGAGACAGAAAGATCACTATAAGTCCAAGCCTTGTAATGAGATCCTGTAGCAAAAAAAAAAAAAAAAAAAAAATTAGTTAAAGACAAAAGAAATGATTAACAAACTGGTGGCATTTTCCTTCTTAACTTTTGGTGTACCCTGTGCTGACCCAACATAGCTGAGGAGGTATTATACTAACAAGCTCAAGGGTTCATTGTTCACATGGTTCAAAAAAGACCTTACTTTTCTTGCCATTGATGATTGTTTATCTCCTGGTCAGAAGGTCAAACAAAGGATGGTAAATGGATACATGCTGTGAATTTATCATCAATAGAAAAAATAATTTGCAAAGCACATTCAAGTCACAATAGGGTAGCATTATCATTTTCTGTATGACACAGTGTCTCAAATTAAGGGCCTGGAACTGTGTATGCTGTTAATCTCAAAATCTTCCTCTTAGATTTGAAAATCTCCTTGAACTTTATATCCTCACCACTATGTTTGTACCCTTAGATGGTTAATACCTTCTTGAATCTGTTATTCTTTAGGGAAGAGTTGGAAGGTATAAAACTTAAAATATTTGCACATCTTCCAAATGTATAACCTAAGGAAAGCCCCCACCTTTTCAGCATTCCTGTGTTACTGTGCTGATGATCCAATATTTGTACAGACATTGCTGAGAAAGAAGTGTCTCTGCTGGATCATGACAGTAATATGGCCATCAGTTTTTCATGAGCACAGTAAGTTACACAAAGTTTAATTTTTAAACAGGACATGATGCATCCAAAACCATAGCTTAAAACTTACTGACCAGAAAAATAATAAAGAGAGAAACACTCTAGTTCACATTCACTCTGAAGTTTCAAATAGTGACCTCTTGTAAGTGCTCTCCATTGAACGTGACTTTGAATGTGGAAAAATTAGGAAATCAAAAGACGTCGCCTTTACAATGAAGACTGGCTCCAAAGCACTCTCACTAGCATGCCATGTGAGGGACTGCAGCGCAAACCCTTATGCTCAAGGAATGCACCTCTGAAAGATGTCAGACTCCAGAAACATTTGGGACTCTAAAATAAGAAGCGTGCCCCTGTGATTAATTGTACGAGACACAGTTCAAATGCATTTTGGTTCCATTCTCACTGTGTCAGAAGGAAGCAAAGATAGGAGTGTGTAAGAAAAGAAAGCTTCTATCCCGCTTGAATATTAAGCTAATCTATGAGCATTCTGCTCCCTTGATCAGCTTTTCCAGAGCCTGCTGGTACAGCAGCAGTGCTGACCTGGTAGGGCTGATTATGAATGATCAATGTGCCTATTTGCAATAAAACTCTCTGCACAGATCTGGACCCTCAGCCTTTATTCACTCATGCAGATAATAACGGCAATTCAAGGCACTTGCCCATAACTCCAAGCTTCGTTAAACAAAGGGAATGTCACCAAAAGTCTCTCTGTCTTTATGCTGCTGGGCAGTGAAAAATTGGAAAATTTGTAGAAGTAGAATTTACAGTGTTAATAAAATAAGGATTTGTATACCCCTTTCCTATTTGGCACATCTTTCTTGAACATCTACTGTTAAAATCCACCACTTTGGTGAGGAGCAGACAAACGTGAACAAAGGGTATTGTTCACCTGAGGTCAGATTCTTCTTCAGAAGAAAGATTTCAATGGAATTTTCCAGGTCTGTGACAGGGAATGGGATGTTGCCACTCCTCCTCATTCATTACAGACACAATGGGTCAGCCTGGTGGTGCAAAGGGCTGGAGGTGGGGGAGGGTTGAGGGGGAGGCCCCAGAGAAGTTCAGTGCTGACTTGTACAGAGGGTCCTTCAGAGCGCTCAAGGCAAGACATCAGTCTGCTCTCCAGTCAGAAGGATGTGAAGGTTTGGTTGCCCACTTTCTTGGGTCAGAAAATGTGGCCTAGTGGATAGTGTTAGGAGATGATGTTAGCTGCCAAAATTCTAATGAGGGATGGTCATCATGAGGCGCAGACCATGTCCAACCATGCTCAGCACCCCCAAAGCACACCAGTATCACTCATACCTTACCCCACTTCATGTAAATACTGTATCTGTGTGGTTTGAGTACTCACTCAAATTCCTTAATATTCCTCGAATTAAAACTAGAACAAAGAAAACTTTTTTTTTTTTTAAATGAATGACCCTGCTATGGTTTGACATGTACAAAGAAATGCAGTTTCAAGTGACAGGTAATGTACATCAAATTTTTCCTTTCTTTTTTATTTTTTTAATGTAGTTAGGACAGGGTCTACAGGGTCTGATTATGTGGATCGGACTCATACTTATACTCCTGTTTTCAGCCTCCCAGACGTTGAGATGACAGGCATGTGCCACCACGCCCAGTCTCCATGGCCATCTCACATGCCCCAGAGGTGGGGTCAGCACGACACACTGAGGATTGAACCTGGCCACTGCCTATGCCTAAGCAGGTGCTTTAGCCTACTGAGCAATCAGGCCAGCCCTTCATCAAAGTTTTCTGAATGATTATCTAAATCGCCATTTCTGGATAATATTATTTATACTACAACAAATACACTTAGGCAAAGCCAATTAGAGAACAATGAAAAACACAGAAGAATGAACATTTTCCCATATCTGATTTCTGTTCTACTTCAATTTGTCTATTCTCTGCCTAATGGCAACATAACTTAGATAACTGAAGCCCAAAATAAAATACCTTTCCTTGGAAAAATGTTTGGCCTCCCCCATTTTGAAATAGCTTTTCTTGCTTGGGCCCATAAATACTAGCTGTACTATCTGAGGCACACATGCATGGCCACATAAATCTTGCTAGATCAGTTGTTTTGTGCTGATTCATGAATAAATCTTCAGAATCTGAGCTACCAGTGTTTTTTGCCACCTCAGAAACTAATTAATGGGCAAACTGCATGTAGCAAACTTCTGCAAAATGACCTTCTTTGCAAGATGTTTTCCAATGCAATTCTCTCTCAAACTCTAAAGAGTCCATTTGTTCAAAGGCCAGCACTCTCTGGTGCTCCCAAGTCACCCTGTAGTGATTTTGCATGGAAAGAGAAATGTGGAAAAGCTTTTTTTTTTTTAGTGTAGCAGAATAAGGAGGGATATCGTTGGTGATGAAATAAAGTAGAGAGAAAGATAACTCCTAAGATATCCTTTTGGAAAATATACTACGCAAGAAAATAAGTGAAGCACTTGAGCAGGATTGTCTAAATAAAAAGAGGAGAAAGACACTAGCGTTACATACAGGTACTTGATGAACATCCACAGATGAGGAATGCAGATTTGATGTGTCTTTGTCTAAAGTTGTAACTGGATTGGGGAGGGGATATCATAAGGTAGTGTATTTTGGTCCTCACACACACACACACATATATACACATGCATGCACACACACAGAACTTTCTAATCACTAAAATTACCAAACTATGGGTTGCTCATTAAATACCATATTCCTGATGACCATCTGTGATGCTTTCAGAGATACTACTAAAATGAATGAGAGATTTCTTAGATTTTTTCAAATATATATTTCTAACTCTTAAGAATTCTATGTTGAATTGGTGGCTAAAAAGCTTTATGACATGAGCATATGAACTAAAAACTTAGGTAGCATTTATTTACCTGTATAATGGTAATAGTTACGGCATGCTTGAGTCCCGTCTGACATTTTTCTCGAAGTATACATATCTCCTCTGACTAATGAAGATGACATAAACTTCAACTAATTTTGTTTAAAGAAAGTATTTTTCAAAAAAAAATCAAGAAATAACGGTTTTCTATTCTGTAAGTTGATCTTATTTATAAAAACTCACTCTGGCAAAAAGATACTCAGGTTAATTTTTGGAGTTTTTTGCTTGGTTAGAATAGATTGGGGCCTGGGAGATGGTTCAGTGGAATAAGCGCTTCCCTGCCAAGTGCAAGGGCCTGAGTTCAATCCTCGGTTCTGCCGATAAAAAAGAAAAAGAACAGATTGGTCTTCTTAATGCAAGTAAAATAAGAAATCAATTGTTTCACTGCAAAGGTCAGGGATAAAATATTCACAATGCATCTTCTTCACTTCCGGAACTGAAATAGCTTCTGTCCAGCACTCTGTTCAAGTTGAATGCTTCAGGGGGCTCTCCAAAGCCCCCTCTCACAAACACTTGTATTTTGTACCATTGTCCAGCTGTATAAAATTTCGGCAGATTCTGTATTCTGATCTGTTCAGAAACACCTCCCACCAGCTAGAGGAGATGTCTTTATCACTGAAAACTCCTTTCACTTATTTTTAATACAGAAAATCAGAGTTTGTTCTGTTCTGTTTGGGATCCTGAACTGTATCCTTGGCTTCCCAATACTGGAGCTTATTTCAGTATGCTTCCACTAGGACATAAATCTTATAAATGAAATTATTCAAGTAGATTGTAAGGGAACCATTTATATCTTTGTTTCTTTAAAAAGTCCACAGTATTTGGTCCAATAACTTGCATACAAGAATTTAATCAAGGTTTGTGAAATATAATGTGTGTGTGTGTGTGTGTGTGTGTGTGTGTGTGTGTGGTTACTGAGTATTAAACTCAAGACCCTCTCACCAAGCTACATCCCCAGTCCTGTTTTTAAAATTCAATTTTATTTTATTTTTAAGAGTAAAAACAGCAGCAAAAATGAATAGAAAAAAGACAGAAACAGAGAAACAGGAATAGCTAATTAATAATGGTTATTATATTATCTATTTTTATTGTCAAATCTGTTGCTCAGATTAACAGATACAGTTATGCAAGATTGGACAAATAATTGAATATTAACAGTTGCTTTCCAGGATTCTTAATTTTTTCCTGGTCATTTTTAAAACTTATTTTAAAGAGAGTATAATAATTAATAAGACATTAGAAACAGTACACATTTAGAAGACCAACATGAGAGATATCCAACCATCAGTTTTGTATTACTCAGTGCTGTCCTTGATGTGGTGGCTCAGATTGCAGATATCAGTCAAGGTGAAAATTCTGAACATTAACTGCTATTTTCAAAAATCAGATGGAAAGGGGCCATGAGATAGCTCAGTGGGCTAACACTTCTGCACAGGCAAGCTCAGGGACCTTGGTTCTATCCCTGGCACTATCATCACTATGAATCTGAGCTGTGTAGTGAGACTCTATAACAAGCAAATACATTAAAAGAAATTGATGGAAATTATTAGTACAGTCATCTCAGCCATCCTGTATATACACTTGCATGCTTCCCCCTTCATTTTTTCCTGTCTTTTCTCCTTTCACTCATTTTCGTTGTTTAATCCTTAAGTTCAATTTCTTTCCATTTTACTATATCTACGATACCTTTCAGGTTTTATTTATTCTTTCAGGTTCTTACACTAGGGAGATACCAGGCCTTTTTACTTTTTATCTTTATTCAGGGTCTTTTTAAGTCACTAAGTTGCCTAGGCATTTTTATTTATTACAGACAGGGTCTCCTTTATTAGTGACACCTTGAGTTTCTGCTGTAGTAGAATATGCCCAGTAGGTAACAGATGATAACTATATATTGAGGATGCAATACCTACTTATCTTCCCAGCCAGAGAGAAATTTCCACTTTCTTACTCAAAGAGCACATAGGAGGAATGCTATACTTTATCTCTCCCTCAAGATCCCCTTTGCAAGGGAAGACACTGATCTAACTGATGCATTCAGGAGAAGTAATTGGGTATAAGCACCTCGGCACCTTCTAGATCTCTATCTTACAGCGCCAACATATCTGCAGAATGCAAGCTTTGCAGCCCCTTCTTCCAAGTGAGAGGTTAGTGGGCCCAGCCCTACCTTTGCAAGGAAGAGTGCAATTCTTGGGAGACAGGAAAGATTCTAACTTGGTGGCATATTTAAAAGCCATCTCAGGCCATAAATCTAAAGGACTATTCACTAATTCAGGCTATTAAGTATAGTTAGATCAGATATTTACCTCATCTTTGTGTCCTATATCTCAGTTGTTTCAAAATTTGCAAGAAGATAGAGAATACAATAGAAAAAGTCATTTTCTAAGATCTTGCATTGACAAACTATAATATGAGCTATTTTATGACATTACATCAATTTTAAAACCAATGTGAAAAATTATTATGTAGGCATGCTTATAACTTCTCAAAATTAAATAACCTGCATCTCCTTGTTTACTATACTTCTTGACAGTAAAAACTAAAAATTAAACTATTACTGATAAATGTAGCATCCATTTCCTGGGGAGGAAATTTCCCCAGTATTGCTGGATACATTAAAAGTGTAACTACTTTTTTAATTCAGGAGCTTGCATAGCAGAGTAGTTTAGTTATTCATGATGAGTTATCAACATATAGCTCCCATGTACACCATATCTAAAACATAATCATATACTTTCAACTCTTATCTTCATCATCATCATCTCAATAAATTTTGGTATGGTTTTCAAAATATTTTTACTTATATTTTTATTCAACCTTTTTAACAACTTTATGAACTGGGTAAGTGTCTTAGTTTCTTTTTTCTCATTGCGGAGACAAAATACCCAACACTCAAAATTGAGGAGAGAAGGGTTTAGTTAACTCATAGGTTGTAGAGATTTCACTTATAGTCATCTGGCCCCAAGGGTGACATGCACAGGGGCAACAGTTTAAGGTGACAGAAAATGCAAAAGTAACAAGAGCCAAAGGGGGACAGAAGAAGTCGCTTTTCCTTCCTTCTCTTGCATGCAGGCTGTCCGCCCCCACCATCTCCTTGCCCTCCTCTTCCACAAGCTCAAGATGTTTACAAAATGAGGTTCCTGAATCACCTAGACTCCTAAACTTCTCAAGGTGACAGAATGTATCAAGCATACAGTAGACAAACAGTTTTACTTATAGAAACCACATAAAGAGATATTGTGTGACTTTTGAGTTGTGCCAGCAAAAAAAAAAAAAAAAAAGGGTAATGCAAGAATCCAAATGTTCTGCCCATTTCTATAAAATTTTATACCTACACCCTGTTTGTATTTCATTACATCCTTGTGGACGTAGTATTAATTGCAGAGAAGTAGGGTTTTTTCCTGTTTGGCTTCCAAGGACATTTTAATTTATTTAGTTAAGGCATTTATTGAACTTGTAACACAAGGTGTAAATAATTAAAAGTACTAAACATATTGAATGGATAGCTGAATATATGGATAAATATGTGACTGGCATAAGGATAAAAGATATGACTCCTAAGGGAAAAAAAAGTGTAGTGGTGCACAAATAGCTAGGCACGTTAATACGTGTCATACTAGAGATAAATACCTTACACTAGGAGAACAGACAATGAGCAATTCATGGCACTGTGTTTTCAGATTATTCTACAAAGGGTGTACTACAGACCCATTATAATGTTCTTTATGTTGGAAAGAAAAGAATTAGGAGTAATGAAGCATGAATGGCCCATTGTAAGAATTTTTCAAAGTTACCTTAGAATCCATGCAACTAGGCAAAGAATCTAGGATTTTAAAACCCTAAAGAACTTAAATGTAAACCCCAGCCCTACCCATTTTTATTAGAGCAGTGACATCCAGATGGGGTGGAGAGCAGAAGGGAGGTGCATGTCATGCACATAGTCATTTAGTAGTGGGGAAAGAAGGCATTGAACCAAGGCATTAACCAGACACATTTCTAACCTTGACACAAGTGGGTGATGAAATGGGCTTTTGGATAAACAACACAATTGGCCTTATTTTGACCTGAGTCAGCAGGAGCTTTTAGCAGAGGAGTACTTGAAGTTTTGTCATGCAAATGGCTTCAAAAACAAGAATTGAACACATTATGCAAGTTGTTCTAACAGAGCTGTCAGTCAGTAACTTACACTGGAAACTTGGGTAGGAGCAAAACAAGGAAAGTATCTCTTTCAGGAGAAGTAGTGGATGTTAAGAGCATGTAACAGAGCAAACAGGAATTATTCTAGGGAAAAAAATGCATAAATCCAAAATACTTTGGCTCTTCTATTGAATTTGCTGCTTAGGGAGAAAGCACAGTCTGCACCCCAACACCTGCTGGACCTAATGGACTCTGAAATGTTGTTTCAGAATTAATCAAGTCATTTAAAATCATAGCTGCAGTCTCCATTCACTACTCCTGTGCATAAATGTGCTGATCCCGATACTAATCCATGTCGGGTGACTTGAGCAATATATCACCATAATTGCCATTTTAGGGCTGCAAATTGGAGCTAAAATAACCAGATGCAAAAGAGATGGCCATATCATACTCTCAAGATGGATCTTCAAAGTTCAAGGAGAGTTCAAGCATGGGAGAGGCAATAGAAAGGGGTCAAGTGTAAGGGGATTGTTCATGTTCAAGAGGAATTAACTTTACAAATATATTGTTTCTGAGGTGGTAATTGTTCCATCTTACAGTTATTCATGCCTCATTTACCCATTGCCTTCTTCTCAAGCATTTAATGAAATGAATTTGATTTTGACAAAATATTCTATTTCAAAGTTGCCATTAATTTTCAAGATATTTAAATATCTTGAAAATATCTTTTAAATTATCTATTTTAAAGGGATAGGGATGGGTTTTCAAAAATCTAACATTTCCCAGAGCAATTTTTGGAAATAGTCTTTGCTAGTTTCAGATATTTCCTTCCTAACATGGTAAAATAAATGACCAAACTAAAGAAAGTCACCAATATTCTAAACAACTCAACTTGAAAGACCAGGACAGAGTCTGGCCCGTGTGAGTAAGACTAAGGCAAGTAGCTACAGAATCTGACATAGTTTCTCACTTGAAGTTATTTGTATCAATGAAATTTAGACAGATTAGGAAAATTCGGAGCAAAAGAGCACTCTGGTAAAGATGCTAACAGAGCCACAACTGGTAATAATTGTTTTCATTGAATCTTCATTATCTCACTATCTTTATAAAATTAATCTTCTAAGAAGAAGCACAGCACACTACTTCTATTTCAAAATACACACTTGGTGCAGTACTCAAGCTCACTCATAATGTCCATGCGTGTATATGCACCATTTCTTGCTTCAAAATTCCAACTTCTGTAATAGTAAGTGGTTCATCATTTTCCGAAGAACAAAGCTGATTTATACCTTGAAGTCTTGTCCAATTTTTTCCTCTGTGTGACACATCCCCTTTCCTTCTTCCTTTACCAAATGTGCTTGCATATATTCTTCAACACCCACTTGAAATGTCACCACTTCTAGCTAACCAGCCACCCCAATATAGAGCAGCTCTTTCAGCCTTTGCTTTCCAGTGGTGCAGCACTGAGACGGCCTTCTGCAGAGCTTATCACAGCATCCTTTTGGATTTGCTTTCATTCATCACATTCTATTAAGCTATGAGTATGTAGGGTAAGTGGACATTTTCAGAACCATCTTAAATTGTATATTAAAAATAGGATAAAATTTAGAAAACTTACACAGCAATATTAAGAGATTAGTTATTATTATTTCTCAAAAAAGCAATTAAACAGTATATTATGGACACCCCTTTCTGTCTATCAGTATGTATCTAATGAAATAGTCACTAGCATACATGGGATATAATATTTGAAGAAATATTGTTTTAAATTTTTCCAAGTTTTAATAAAATTATAAAACTTCAATTCTGATTTCAAAAAGCAAAATAAAAACACATAGAGTACACTTACTTGAACAAGAGGGAACAGTAAATGTAGCCAGTAAGGAGGGATGTCATATACAACAGAGGAACAAAGGGAGATTAAGTGCCAAAAGCACTTTATTTCAGAAGAGAAAGTTAATGGTATTTAAAAGTCTTCAAGGAAGCCGACATAATATCCTGTCCAACCACCATCAGTGCAAATCTTGCCTCTCATAGGCTTATGTAGAAGCACAGAGTTATCTATCCCAACTGTACTGTCTATACACACACGTCATGATTTTTTCTTTCTATACCCCTTCCTTTGTCTACACCTGTCAAAGGTGGGCACTCCATTGTCATTCAACTAACTTAGTTGCTTGAACTCGACAACACAATCCTACACAGTTCAGCATTCCACAACAATAGTGAGTTATTCAAAGAAGTTGTCGACCATAGCCATTTACAGCTCAGCTTAATATTATGGCCCCGTAATGTATCCTTCATTTTTATACTTTTCTGCTGGATGGTTAAGACCTAGGGAGAGCAAGAGTTATATATATACCAACACATGTACTTTATGTTTCTTATGTGGTCAGTGAAGTCCCCTCAGGGTTCATCTTGTAGTCCTGTACATTATTCTGAAGATCCTTTGTCTGTGTCATCCATGTGGATGAGTCACGGCCAATACTTGACCAGTTTGCTCTCTGTGAAAGCCTGAGAGAAAGTTTTCTCTCCATGTGACCCTCCCCAGGCACACTATAGAACTTCAGTCTCTTTCCTCTGTGGCTCCATAATCTCCTTGTTCAGAAAATTTGGAGCTCAACTGAGTTTCATGATATTGCAGTACAGGTTCTCCTATATCCTGAGTCTTCACTGACCTTGAAAGGCTAGGGCCAAAATGTTGGCTCGCCTTGTGGCCCTTCCATTTCTCCATCCCTGATTTGTGAACTTAGGTTGTTAACCATCCAGAAGAAAAGCTGATTAGTATCCTGCAGCATATGCCATTCACTTTGCCTTATCTGACTCAATTGATTTTAGTTGTATGTTTCCTTTTGTATTTTGCTTTCCATTTGTTATACTAGGGAGACTATACAATATTTACACATGTGTGTCTGGTTTATTTCACTTATGAGTATATGTTCAAGTGGCATCCACTTCAGTATAAATGCTTCAAATTTATCATTCTTAATAGCTGAGTAGTATTCCATTATATAGAAATACCACATCTTTTTCAATGGTCATGCAATAGGAAAATAATTATTGAATTTTTGATATAATTCAGATATAAAAAGTAAGATAAGTAAACAGCTACACTCTTAATTTACTGATAAGAGACATCTGCTATAATAATGTCTGTAAGTATAATATCATGTATGCACCTTGTACGATACCAAAACAGTATGAAAACAGTTTGCAATGTATTAATTTATCGAATCTGTCTTGTTAAGGTGTCTTAAAACTGTCTGATTGATATTTGTACTTCAATAAAATGAAAAATAAATTAAAAAAATAAAATAAAATAAAAAATAATAAAATAAAATAAAAGTCTTCAAGGAAAAATGTGGTAAAACAAGAATTCTGTATCATGGAAGTATTATATTTCTCCATCAGTTTTGAAAGACAGTTTTGCAGTGTACATTAATCTGAGTTGAAAGTTGCTTCCCTTTAGAACTTGAAATACTTCGCTCTAAGCACTCTTTGATTTGAGGGTTTGTGCTGAGAAATCAGCTGTAATTCTGATGGGCTTTGTTTTAAGGGTGATTTGTTTCCTTTTCCCTAACAATTTTAAGATTCTATTCTTGTTGCATTTTTGTAATCTTAACTAGGATATGCATGGCTATAGATTTTTTTTTAATTGTGACTAATTGGAGTCCTACGTGCCTCACTTCCATGTATGTCATACTCATTTTCTCTACTAAGGAAGTTTTCTGCCATGATGTCAGTGAACAGTGTTTTATACCATTTGTACCATCTCCTGCTGTCTCATTGACTCCCGCTAATCTTATTCTTTGCCTCATATAGCAGCTCCTGGATGAATTTCCCATAGTCCCTTTCTATTTTTAAGAAATCCTTCTTTCCATGATTTCTAACTGTGGGACTGTCTTCTGAATCTGAGACTGCTTCCTCACATTGGTTTGACCTGCTGAGAATGCTTTCAGTGGAATTTTTATTCTTCAGCATATCCATTTTAATCTGCTTTATGGATTTTATTTCTTTTCTATGCTGAGCATTCATGGATACCATAATTTTCTTAAGCTCCTCTATTTTTTGTCTGTATCTGTTCTATGATCACCAAGCATAGTTTTCATTGTGGATACCATCTCTGTATTTATCTGAGAGACTGTTTCTGACTTGACTTTTTTTTAGAGCCTCATGCAACTGCTTTGTTGTTACCACTTCAGAGGGGCTGGGTGAGTGATTGGCTTTCAGATTGTCCCACTTCATTGCCCTTAAGTTTGCTTTGGAAAACTGGATGTCCTGGGTCACATCTTATTTAAGTGTCTTCTCATTTTGTTTTCTTTTTTCAGCTTAATTCTTGATATGATACTTGCAAATTGCCTATGGTGGGTTACTTTATTGCAAGCATTTGTAGCTCTTAAGAAATGACTACCTTTCGGGGTATCTTCCGGGCATAGCTGGTTTAGGGGTTTTGAGTCTATTGCAAGAGCCTACCTCTCCAATTTGTTGGAGATGAGCAGGTGCTGCCTGCGTGGCCTAGCCCCCAGTTCTTTGGGGCTAGGTGTTATTCTATGACCCTTGTAGTCGATCTCAACCTTGAAATATCATAAAGAACAGCTGGTTAGAACAATTATGTCATTTAGAGCTAAAGTAATGCCATCAGCAATAACAATAACATCAAACCTTGCCTAGAAAATTATGAACTGAGGTAACCATTAACTTGCCACCTTTAACCATATGAACTGGATTTGTGCTTTGGTTATATAACAATATCTGAAACAAACCACAAAATAATATGCAGTATATAAGTCCTTAATATATCAGTTTTACCCTCAAACCCCTCAAGAATTCTATACTGATGAAAAAATTCTTCAAAACTAAGGGCAAAATGTATATTTATATTTACATTTATATTTATATTTTAGGAAAAATTAATCTTCAGAATTTTCTTCAGCAGACTTCAAATTTAAAAAATTGAAGGGCTGGCAAGATAGCTCAGTAGCCAAAGTGCCTGCTTAGGTAAGCTTAGGTAGTCCAGCGGATAGTGGTTCTATCCCCAGAACCACATGCTGTGCCAGCCCCACCCTCAGGGCAGGCAGACCCAGCCACAAAAAAAAAAAAAAAAAAAAAAAAAAAAAAAAAAAAAAAAAAAAAA
>PVKA01025070.1:0-33404 GCA_004027165.1 Ctenomys sociabilis
TCTTTTTTTTTTTTTTTAATTTTTTTTTTTTTCTACCTTGTCTTTATTGGCCAAGATTGCCTTTGCTATTCTAGGTCGTTTGTGGTTCCAAATAAATTTTAGGAATGATTTCTCTATGTCTGGAGGTATGTTGGTGGCAGTTTGATAGGGATTGCATTAAATCTGTACAGCAATTTTGGGAGTATGGCCATCTTCACGATGTTGGTTCTTCCTATCTAGGAGCATGGAATATCTTTCCATTTTCTGAAATCCTCTATAATCTCTTTTCTTAGGGTGTTGTAATTTTCCGTGAAAAGATCTTTGACTTCCTTGGTTAAGTGAATTCCAAGGTATTTCATTTTCCATGGTGCTACTGTAAAAGGTATCATTTTTATTGTTTCCCTTTCAGTGTGCTTGTTATCTCTGTAGAGGAATGACATTGATTTTTGAGTATTGATTTTGTATCCTGCTATGCTACTGAATTTCCGTATCAGTTCTAGTAGTTTCTTAGGGGAATTTTTGGGGTCTTCCAAGTAAAGTATCAAGTCATCAGCAAATAGTGATACTTCTTCTTTACCTATTCTTATTCCCTTTATTTCTCCCTCTTTTCTAATGGCTGTTGCTAATGATTCCAAGACTATATTGAACAGGAGGGGTGATAGAGGACATCCTTGTCTTGTATCTGATTTAAGAATAAAAGATTTCAAGGCCAGGAGTGGTGGCGCATGCCTGTAATCCCAGAACTCGGGAGGCTGAGGCAGGAGGATTGTTGTGAGTTCGAGACGAGCCTGAGCTACAAAGTGAGCTTAAGGTCAACCTGAACTGCACAATGAGACCCTGTCTCAAAAAGAAAATAAAGAGTAAAAGATTTCAGTTTTTCCCCATTTAGGATTATATATGAGCTTTTGGATTGTCATAGATGGCTTTTATCAAGTTAAGGTAGAGTCCATCTATTCCAGTGTTCTGTAGGACCTTGAACATGAATGAGTATTGGACTTTCTCTGCATCAAGTGAGATGATCATGTGGTTTTTAGATTTCAGTCTGTTAATATAGTGTATTACATTTATAGATTTTCGAATATTGAATCATCCTTGCATCACAGGGATGAATCCTATGTAGTCATGGTGTATGATCTTCTTGATGATTTGCTGTATTCTATTTGCCAGGATTTTGTTGAGTATTTTTGTGTCTATATTCATGAGGGAGATTGGCCTGTAATTCTCCTTTTTGGTTGTGTCTTTCCCTGGTTTTGGAATCAGTATTATACTTGCCTCCGGAAATGATTTTGGGAGGACTGCTTCCTTTTCAATTTCATTAAAGAGTTAGTGGAGTGTGGGGATTATATCTTCTATAAATTTCTTGTAGAATTCAGCTGTGAATCCATCAGGACCTGGACTTTTCTTTGTCAGTAGGCTTTTTATTATGTTTTGTATTTCGTTGGCTATTATTGGCTTATTGAGAGTTGTTATATCTTCTTGATTCAGTTTTGGTAATTTGCACCTTTCGAGGAATCTGTCCATTTCTTCTGTGTCTTCTATTCTGTGAGTATTCTGTGAGCGTAAAGATTCTCGAAGTAACTTGATAATCTTCTGAATTTTCGCTGGGTCTGTGGTGATTTCACCCTTTTCATTCCTTATTGCTTGTACTTGAATTTTCTCTTGCGTCTTTTTGATGAGGTTGGCTAGAGGCTTATCAGCTTTATTTAGTTTTTCAAAGAACCATCTTTTTGATTTGTGGATTCATTGAACTGTTTTCTTCATCTCAATTGAATTAATTTCAGCTCTAATCTTTATAATTTCTTCCCATCTTTGCACTCTGGGTTTTGTTCGCTCTTCTTTTTCTAGTTGTCGGAGGTGCAACATTAGGGTGCTAATTTGTTCCCATTTTGTTTTCCTAATGTGTGAGTTCATAGCTATGATTTTCCCTCTAAGAACTGTTTTCATCTCATCCCATAAATTCCAGTAAGTTGTGCTTGAATTTTCATTGAATTGTAGATATTGTTGAATTTCTTGTTGAATTTCTTCTGCAACCCATTGCTTGCTGAGTAGGGTGTTGTTTAGTTTCCATGAATTTAGTAAGTTTTTCTGGTTTCTTTTGTCATTTATTTCCAATTTCATTGCACTATGGTCAGATAATATGCATAGGATAATTTCTATTTTCTTGCACATACTTAAGCATGACTTCTGGACTAGTATGTGGTCTATTTTCGAAAATGACCCATGTGCAGGTGAAAAAAATGTGTATTCAGCTGTGGTTGGGTGGAACACTCTGTATATGTCCACCAGGTCCATTTGTTCCAAGCTCTGCTTCAGTTCTACTTCCTTGCTAATTTTTTGTCTGGTTGACCTATCTTTTTGAGATAAGGATGTGTTAAGGTCTCCTGTTAAGATTGTGTTCTTAGACATTAATTTTTTCATGTCCATTAAGATTTGCCTTACATAGTTGGGTGCTCCTGTGTTTGGTGCATAGATATATGAGTGTTACCTCTTGCTCTTGAATTTTTCTCCTGACCTTCTTTGTGGCCTTCTTTGTGTCGTTTGATCATTCTTGGTTAGAAGTTGAGACTGTCTGAGAACAGAATTGCTACTCCTGCTTTTTTGTGAGGTGCTGGGGCATGTAGTATTGTTTTCCATCCTTTGACTTTGCGCCTATGAATGTCCTTTTGAGTTAAGTGTGTTTCTTGTATACAGCATATTGGATTTTGTTTCCTAATCCACTGTGCCAGTCTATTTCTCTTAATTGGAGAATTGAGTCCATTTACATTTATGGTTATAATTGAAATGTGCTGACTTATGTTTCTCATGATATTTACCTGGTATTGTTTACTCCTTTGTAACCCATATTTAATTGACTGTCCTGTTTAGTGGGTTCCTTCCATTCTCATTCATGGAGTTCTGCTCATTGTGGTCTCTCTCTAGAACATCTTTCAGCAGCCTGTGAAGGGATGGCTTTGTCATGAAATTCTTTAGTTGTTCTTTGTCGTGGAAGTATTTCACTTCTCCATCAAACTTGAAAGAGAGTTTTGCAGGGTATAATAGTCTGGGCTGGAATTTGTTTTCATGTAGGACTTGAACTCTGCTCCATGCTCTCCTTGCCTTCATTGTTTGTGTAGAGAAGTCGGCTGTAATTCTGATGGGTTTTCCTTGAATGTGAACTGCTTCTTCTCTCTAGCAGCTTTCAGTGATTATTTTTGTGTTGGATTTCTGGGATCCTGACTATTATATGCCTCGTTGTGTTTCTACTTGGGTTGAAGTTATTTGGTGTTCTGTATTCTTCGGTGACCTGAATGTTGGATTGTTTCCTCATGTTCGGGAAGTTTTCTGTGATTATTTCTCCCCAAATTCTTTTTATGTCATTTGTATTGACTCCTTCATTCTCGTTGATACCAATTATTCTCACATTGTTCATCCTGGCGTCATCTTGCAAGTGATGTAATATTTTTTCCTGCATTCTCCTCATTTTTAAGAGATCCTTTCTCACCTTTTTACTAGCTGCTCTGGCATCTTCAAGATCTGCAACTCTGCCTTCGCATTCACTCAAACGGTTTTGTAGACTCATGATTGATATTTTTAGTTCTTCTATATCTCTTTGACTGTGTTTCATGTGTTCTATTTCTTTTCCGTATTGCTCATTCGAGGAATCCATCATATTTGTGATCTCCTCAATTTTTTTACCTATGTCTTCTTTAGAGGCAGTTACTAATTCCTTTTTGCAGTGTTTCTTCCAAGTTGGGTTTCCTCTGTATATTTCTGGACTTGTTTCTGTATTTCAAATACTATGATTTCAAAGAATTCTTTCTTTTCAAAGAATTCTGTTTTGATTTCAGAAATTATTTCTGCTTTGAGTTCCTCATGACTTTTCTGCTGTTGTGTCTTTGCTTCAGATGCTGTTAATTCATGCGTTTCAGCTGGAATAGTGCTCTCTGCACTTGTTCTGGGTGTGCATAGGGAATCCCTAGGAAATGTCTCTCCAGCACAGCGGGCCTGGAGTTCTTCACTCACTGAAGTTTGATGCCCAGGAAGTCGGGAAAATTCCCACTCGCTCAGCAGGCTTTAGGGAAGGGGTACCGGGGAGGTGCTGGTGAGTGGGTCCTGAGGTCTCAGGCCGGTCACTGGCTGGAGGGCTCGGGGTGGGGATCCGGGTAGTGCGCGTGGGAAGAAGCCAAAGGCTCTCCCTCAGACTCACCACACACTCGCTGATCTGGGAAGCCTGGTGAGTCGTGCAAATTCCCACTCACTGGGAGAGCTTGACGCAGGATCCAGGAGGCCGCTGGAGTCAGCAGCTGACTCAGGCCGGTCTCTCGGGCTGGGCGGTGTGGGCGGATCCAAGAAGGTGGCAGAGTAGGCTGCTCTGTCTCAGGGGGGTCTCTGGGGCTAGGCGGGCCTGGGCGAGATCGAGGAGGCTGCTGGAGTCCGCTATTCTGTCTCAGGCCTGTGTCTGGGGCTGGGCTGGATCGAGGAGGGTGGTGGAGTCAGCTGCGCTGTCTCAGGCCGGGCTCTAGCCCAGTTTTTAAATGTGACTTCTTTTAGTTAATCCAAGACAAGTTACTCTGTTTAAACACTACTGTTTTCTTGTCTTTTTGGAAGGAGGGTTGGGGGAGTGATATGTAAAGGATTTTATTTATAAATTGGATTTCCAGGACTTTTCAGTTGGCATCTGGTTCTCTTAGGATAGTGAAACTGTCAATAATATTTATTACATGCCATTGTAGAGCACTGTACTATAACTGGATAATTGTGTGTGTGTGGGTGGGGGGTTTCTTTAACAAGGGAACCCACCAGGTTTTTCTGTAACAAGAGTATGATTGTACCAGATGCCTGTTGTTTAAACTGTCTGGTTGGAGCCAGGGAGATGGCTCAGCGGAATAAGCACTTTCCTGGAAAGTGCTGCAAGGGCCTGAGTTCAGTCCCTGGTTCTGCCAAAAAAAAAAAACAAAAACTGTCTGGTGGGGGATGTTGTAGCATAATTGGAAGATTATGGGCTTTGGAATTATAAAAATTTGATGTGTAACTTTGTTAAAGGACTCAGAATCCAGGCAAGGTGGCACATGCTTGTAATTCCAGCACTCTGGGAGGCTTAGGCGGAGGATCCTAAGTTTGAGTCCAGCTTGGACAATTTAGTGAGACTCTTGTCTCAAAATAAAAATTAAAGATGGTTGTAGTCAGTGCAAAGACATTGATTTTAATCCCCAGTTACCATTGGGGAAAAAGTACTTCAAAGCATCATAGCCTTAATTTGGCTTCATTGTAAAGTATACTATGCATAAACCAACCCTCACTCAAATAAAGTGATAAAAGGATTATGTTATATAGTGCATTTTGGATTATTAACAGGTAATGTAGTGGTCCAGTTTAGTACAGGGCCTAACT
Source organism: Ctenomys sociabilis (assembly GCA_004027165.1). Lineage (NCBI taxonomy): Eukaryota > Metazoa > Chordata > Mammalia > Rodentia > Ctenomyidae > Ctenomys > Ctenomys sociabilis. The sequence goes on from PVKA01025070.1 coordinate 5,350, forward strand.
TTTTACAAATTCACTTTAGTTACTTCACCCACATAAAGTAACAAAATTAAGATGATTTCATTTCATTAACAGGGAAAGTGTTTGTTTGCCAGCGGCAGTCCATTTGGGCCCGTGAAACTCCCAGATGGCCGAGTCTTCACACCAGGGCAAGGAAACAATGTATATATTTTCCCAGGTAACAGTCACAATTCTTTCTTTCTTTCTTTTTTTTTTTTTAATTTAAAAAATACACTTATTTTATTCATTTTTTTTTTTTTAATGTGTTTGGTATAGGGTCTCACTACACAGTTCAGAGTGGTAGTGATCCTCCTGTTTTCAGTCTCCCCAACACTGGGATTATAGGCACGTGCCACCATGCCCAGTCTAGTCACCATTCTTATGTCATAGAGCAGTAGTGAATTACATAAAAATATTTCATGGAGTTATTTGGAAGCTAAGGTTAAAATTTTAGTATGAATATACTAGAAAACTCAAGGAATTCAAAATATACAACTTTCTGTATTTTCCCTGAAAGTTTATTTATTCATGCTAATAATTACACTTATTTTTATTACATAAACATAGTATACAGTTAATAAAAATGCAAAAGAACAAAATGGTAAAGTGTTCAGCTGTCTGTACCTCTCCTGCTACCTCCTTAGGTCCCTTCTCAGATATAATCAAATGAGTAGCTTGTTCTTTTTCTGGTGGTTACCCTCATCCTCCGTATATTTTTATTGTGATTCTTCTAGCTCAGCCTATTATGAAACACAAGTCATTATGCACACATGCCTTCAGATACCTTTCTCCCTCTTCCACTCAACTTGTCTTACTACTTTCAGTTCTCCTCAATACTGTTACTTTTTTATAGCATGAAAAGCTTCTATCAGCTTTTTAAAAGTTTTTATTAACTTGCCAAAGGAAAAATGAAAAGAATGCAAGGCTGAGCTTCTTTTTCTTACTCTACTTTTCAGTTTTGGCTTGTTCATATTTCTATACTGAAGAGAATTTTTTGACATTTACATTGTGCTCAGATGTTTTCCATGCTTTGTCTGGGAATTAGTTCTGAATGTTCGAAATCATTATAAAAACCCACGACTATATAAATGTTATTCAACTAGAATATGATTTGATGAATACACTAGAATTTACAGTTCTGTCACTGTATTTTTGACATATCATAAAATCTTTCAAGTATCATGAGTGCCCCTTTGATTTCTAGAATGCTAGCATTCCCCATTTCTCTTGGTCTTACGCTGCAGCACGTGTTTGTATCCCATCTTCCCCTCTCTTATGCAAGTACACTGTGCTGATACCTTTTGTTTCTGACACATATCTTTGAATAAGCTGGGTTTGTTGGTGGTAGGGGTTTTGTTTTGTTTTGTTGCATTGCCCTAAAGAATGTATATATTAAAAAGAGAATGCATGAAACTTTCTCAGTTCTTACAAATCTGATAATGTCTATTTTGTCTTCTCACTTGAGAAAGTGAGAAGACACTTTTGGCTGGCTAAAGATTTTTGAAGTTAAAGTCATTATGCTCAGATCTTTGAGGACTTCTCTTTCAGTTAAGTTTATTGCTGCAGGTGAAAAATCTACTCATTAAGGTTCATTCCTTTACATACTAGTTATTTTCTGTCTTTCCAGGCAAGCACTTATTCCACTGAGCTTTCTCCCCAGCCCAATTTTCTGTCTTTCATCTTGATCATAGCCCTAGATTTCTAAAAGATTAACAGGATAGGGGCCAGGGAGATAGCTCAGTAGAATAACTGCTTGCCTGAGAAGTCCGAGGTCCTGAGTTCAATCCCCGGTACCACAAAAAAAAAAAAAAAAAAAAAAAAAAAACCAGGATGCATCTAGGTTTGGGTTTGTTTACATTTAGCGTGCATGCCTATGAATGAACCACTTTGGTGTAAAAACATCTTTTTCAATTTTAAAAATCCTTCTGATAGCTTTGAGATTTTATTTCACATTGTTACATCTGACTTTTATTCAGCAAAATGGGAAGCTTTCCTGCTATTTCTTCAACTATATATGTTCTGATTTCTGACATTTGTGATGGGTTTTTCCCCCATTTGTTTTATTTTGGTTTTGGATTTTTGAGATAGAGTCTTACTATATAGTTCAGGTTGAGTGACACTCATTGTGTAGTCCAGGCTTGCTGTGAACTCAAAGCAATCCTCCTGCCTCAGCCTCCCAAATACTAAGATTATAGGTATCTGCTACTCTATCCATCTTGTGCTGTGGATAGTCTGTGGTTTGTCTCTCCAGTCTTATTTTATTATTTATTTATTTATTTTCTGTATTTAGGGCAGAGTCTACAGGGTCTCACTATGTAGATCAGACTCACAGTGATTCTCTTTGTTTTTAGCCTTCCAAGTGCTGGGATTACAGGCACGCACCTCCATGCCATGGGCGGGGCCAGCACAGAATACCCAGGATTGAACCCGGCCACTGTACTTTGTCTCAGTGGGCACTTTATAATCAGCTGAACTATCAGGCTAGCTCTCTCGAGTCTTTTTAAAGCAAATAAGTGATATCTTATAATTCCATTCATAACTGCTTCACTACAAGTGTCTGAAAAATTAAATGTGTTTGTTTGTTTGCTTAGCAGTAGTGGGGACTGACCCCAAGGCCTTTCCCAGCCCTCATTAAATTTTTTGGAGACACTTCACTAATGGTCCAGGCTGGGCTCAAATTTGCCATCCTGTCTCAGCCTCCTAAAATGCTGGGATTAAAGGCATGTCCTGCCACATCTGATCTCTGATCTTCTAAAAACAGAATCATAATACTGGAATCACACCAAAGGAGATTAACAAAAGAAATTCCATAGAAGCATAATATCATCAATTCAGTCCATTCAGCAGTTCGTTTTTTATTTACAATATCTTTTTCTTATTCTAGATTTTTTTTTAAATAGCTGCTGTCTGGAACTGTTGCTTCTGTAGTGTGGTTTTGTGTGTGTGTTTTACAAATTTCTAGTGATCCTCCATTGTCCATTTATGTATTCATTTGTTATTTATTTGAATGTATTTTAGTACAGGGTCCACATGGTCTCACTACACAGATGGGACTTATAGTGATCCCCCTATTTTCAGTTTCCCAAGCAGTTTGATTACAGGTGCACACCACCACGCCCCATCTCATTCACTGCTTCTGTCTGCCCGGGGTGGGGCCTGGGATCAACACCCCCTCCAACCTCTGCCTAAGTAGGTGCTTTAGTCTGCTGAGCTATCTCGAGGGCTCCTTCCATTTATTTAAAGAAAGGCTATATAGAGTAAAACAGGAATTTGGCATGAATTTCTTTATAGTTACATCCTTTATTTTAATGGGTTTTTCCATGTGTGGCTACCAGCAAGCTGTAATTAGGAGGGGCCCAATAGCTGCATTGCATACTTAAGTCAGATCAGGGAAGCATGTTACTGCTGTTGGCAAATTAAAGAAGGCATTAATTTAACTGGTGAAGAACCTGGTGCTTTTCATATAATGTTCTTTCCCCCCCCATGTAATAGTGTTTGTCTCTCAAGTCTTAGCATTTGTAATAAAAACTCAGCCACCATTGATAATTTCTTTCTAGAACTTGAGAGTGTTCAAATTCAACCTGTTCTATTGAGTAGTGTTTCTGTGGCATAAAGGTATGAGGATATGAGAGAAAATACTTCTCTGCTGATGCTAATAAAATAATTTTTAAAGTCATATGTAACTATTAAGGAATTTGATGGTTGATTACTTTAATGTGGCATTTTAAAGCCACAATTTGATTAATAAAAATTAGTGCTATACATACCAACATGAAAAGTGGTCTAGCATTGAAGGTAAAAATGGGTCTACAAACAGGAATATTGGGTGTACATAAAGCAATTAAAAAGTTAATACCCTGATGTATTGGAATTACCAGTCCAGTTATTATAATAACTGGATGAAATTTTGAAATAATAGAAAAAAAAAAACCTTTAAAACATCAGAAAGCTAAAAAAAGATTACAAAATCTTAGATCAGAAGTGGAGCTCATAGTGGAGCTAGAATTTGAAAAATAATCTAGTAACTTCTGTCTTAGCCTGAAAGCCCAAAAGGCTGCACTGGAATGCAGGTGTGGTTTACAACAGCAGTATGTGATCTTGAAAACTGTAGGTTTTTGCTCTGGTCTACCAGTATCTGGAAGAAGCAAACAGAAATCTCTGAAATAAAACTAGCCTACTCCTTAAATTATTATTGTAAAGAAATTTGCAAATAGAAGCCCTGTTTAAAAAGTAATAGAAACTAAGGTCAGGCGTGGTGGCACACAGCTGTAATCCCAGCTACGTGAGAGGCTGAGGGAAGAGGAGCATAAGTTTGAGATCAACCTTGGACAACTTAGGAAGACTCTGTCTCAAAATAAAGAGAGCTGGACATAAAGCTCAACTCTCCCTGGATCCAGTCCTTAGCACTACAATAATAATGATAATAATATGACACATGACATCACAAACCAAAGTGAACAGAAACTGCAAAAAGAAAAGCATGCTAAAACTATATATGTAAGATAAATTTATTATACTTAACAGAGATAAAAGCCAAACTTCAGCCAAAACTCTAGATTTGTCAAATCTATATTAAGGTAATCTAAGGGTGGAGCCTTCCAGACTCCCCAATTATGGAGGCAAGTTAATCTTTCTCTCCATCCAGTTAGTGCCTTTCCCCTGTGGTTGGGTAAGCACTTCCTAGATTGGAAAATGCGGCTACAATCAAACCTGCTCTGTTCCCTCATTTGATGATCAATCAGCACAAACTCCTCATATTCTAAATCTCATGCACCTCTCCCAGATGCTACCAGGTTTCTCTCTCACTGTTGCTCATGGATAGCATTTAGACAGTGAGCTCATATCTTATGGTTTTGTGCAATCGTCATATTGTGTAGTCTGATTCATTATAGTATATTTTTTGAAATGTGTTAAATTTTTAAATTCAATAATATGAGCCAGAGCATGTTGCAGCAAATCTTTTGTTCGTAAAAAATAACATTAACAATAACAAATAAAATAAAATGGAGTATCTTTTATTTATTTATTTATTTTTAAATTTATTTTTTATTTTATTGAAGCACAAATATCAATCAGACAGTTTTAATACACCTTAACAAGACAGATTCGATAAATTAATACATTGCAAACTATTTTCATACTGTTTTGGTATCATACAAGGTTCATACATGATATTATATTTACAGACATTATTATAGCAGATGTCTCTTATCAGTAAATTAAGAGTGTAGCTGTTTACTTATTTTATTTTTTATACCTGAATTATATCAAAAATTCAATAATTATTTTCCTAGTGGATGACCATAGTACTAGAAGCCGACATAATATCCTGTCCAACCACCATTAGTGCAAATCTTGTAAAATGGAATATCTTTAAAAAAAAAAAAAGAATAGAGTAAATGAGTCTTATAGAAAATCAGACTGAATCAACTGGAAGACACATCTGAACAAATAATACAAAATGAAGCATAGAGACAGAAAGATACAGAAAAACAAGTAGGAGACATGTCTTTTTTTTTAAATATAAAATCTTACATTTAATTGGCATAAACCACAAAAATTTCATATGTTAGCACTCATTAAATCCTACCCAAAATGAGCCTATTGTCTACCCCACCCCAGTCTTTTACTTGCCCAGAAGGAGCTTTGCTGTATTTGCTCCTCACAATTAGGTACATTTCTCTGATTTTATTGTGGGCAAAGTGGGCTTCACTGGTGTGAAGGAGTTGGCTTTTTCCCTTTGAAACATAGCTCCGGATTATTTATGAGAACTGACTAATGAGCTTGGGAATTGTGTTGTTTTGGTTCTTGGTGAGCTGCTGGCTACTAGAAGGACAGACAGGAGACAGTGCAAGGCCAGGCAGGAGCATGGGTGTGGTGCCACTCTGTGCCATTAGGAGACATGTCTTTAAGTGGTATGTTCTTAATTGAAGTTCTAAAAGAGAATGAGTAACAATGAAGCAGAGCCAACATTTGCAGGATTTATGAGTGATAATTTCTTAGATAGGCTAAATGACAACCAGTATTCAAGGTGCTCACTGAAAAGTAATGCATACCGAGGAACCTTGCTGAAAGGCTTCAGCCAGTCATGACCAAGACAATAAATGAATGCAGCCAGTGCAAAAATATCTCTTTCAAAGGAACAACTGCTAGACTGACATCTGATTCCTCAACAACACTAGGTGCCAGCAGACAGCGAGATGATCTCTATGCTGCATGTTGCTTACACAAAATACTAACCTACAATTCCTAACACAGTAAAAAATATCTTTCAAGAACTAAAGCAAAAGAAACATAGCTTCAAAACAACAGAAAACAGAAGTTACTACCTAGAGACTTTTATGACAGGAAAGGAGATCATGTTCTTTAAGCAGAATGAAAATATTCCCAGAAAGGAACTCAGGGATATAGGAAGGAAGGAAGAATAAAAGAAGTAGTGGTTATGTAAAGGAAATGTTGTTTATTGAAAGACATAATAATGATGTTTAAAAAAATATAGAGTTAAAATGCACGACAATGCTTTCAGTTAGCATTAAACTAGTATTAAAGACTTGTGTTATCTACCAGGAAGATAAATGAAGAATTAATGTACAACTTTGATAAAGGATACATGCTATAAATTTCAGGATAATTGTTAGCATACTAGAAAATCTCTCAGCTCCTGGAGTGAATGTTAAGGAATAAAATGAAATTTCTAAAACTAAAAATGCAAGAAAGGAAGAAAAGGAACATAAAGTAAGCCAAAGACAGATTTGCTTCCAAATATGTAAGTATATATATAACATGTGAATGGGCCAGGGCTGTTGTTTACTCAGAATATATAATTAAGACATTTATAGGCACAGGTATATAGATATAGATACGAATGAATTAGGGGGAGGCAGAAGGGAAGGCTAGATTCAGGTAATCCTGCTCTAATCCCTGGGCAATCAGTGGACTACCCTTCTCATCTTTGGTTAGTGAAGGTAGAAAACTCTTTGACTAGAACAGGAAGTGTCTAGACAGTGAGATACCAGACACAGCTTTAAAAACTGAGGTGCCAGAAATAGAAAGGTGGAAACAAAGCCGGGTTATTTTATGATGATGGTCTGAGTAGTTGAGCCCTTGTCTCATAGCTCCCAGCTTTTCTAAATTTTGATTTATTAATTTATGTCTGCCTCTTAACCTTAAATATAAGAAATACTTGCTGGATATGGTGGTACACACCTGTAATTCCAGCACTTAGGAAGCAGAGGCAGGAGAATCACTGCAAGCTTGTGGCCATTTGAAATACATAGTGAGCTCAAGGGCGTGCTGGTACCCTGTCTCAAAAAAAAAAAAAAAAAAAAAAAAAAACAACTCAGATTACTAGTCATTGTAAGGAAAATCACTTATAAAAAAGATTGATTTATAAAAGAAACCAAGGTGATCATATTGTCATTGAGACAAAGTAGTATTACATTCTAAGATAGGACAAAATTTTAACTTTTTAAAAATTAGATAATAAAATAAGCTCTTAAGATGAAAAGTTTAAAAAGTGAAGTTTTATAGCATAAAGATAAGAAAGTTGAGGAAATAGAGCAGAGGATAGGAGATGGAAAATAAAATTAGAGGGCTACTCTAGGAGGTATAATATCAGAAAATAAAAATTTCAGGACAAGAGAACAGATAAATGGGGGAAAATATCATCAAAGACTTTACAAACATTTCTATACAGGTAAAGGTTCATATTTTCTATACTAAATATAAAATGTAGTGGGTAAAAGTGCACCTTGAGGAGCAGCATTATGAAATGTCTGGATGGCTTGCACAAAAACAAAGACTGCATGCTTCCTGAAGTGAAACAAAAAACTACCACCTAAAAAGGGAATGGGCCAAACTGACGTGGGACTTGTCACTAGCACTGCGTGCTAGGATGTGTTGGAATGGCATCCCATGGTTTTGGAGGAAAATCACTTCCAAATTAGAATTCCAAACCTAGACAGACTATCACATAAGTAGAAAAATGTCAACTATCACATAGGTATAAATATGTAAACACATGTTAGAGATACAAAGTTCAAGAATATATATTTTATATATTCTGTTTTTTTTTTTAGAAAATCACAGGAAAATGTTCCTTGCCAGAGATAGTAACAAAAAGCTAGGAAGATATGGGACTTAGGAAAAGGACTCAAAAAGAAGCAAGAATCCCAGTCTTACTTTCTCATCATTGGGACAGAATACCTGATTTCCACAATTTAAAGGAGGAAGGGTTTATTTTGGCTCGCAGATGGTAGAGGTTTGAGTCCATAGTAAGCTGGCTCCAGGGTAGAGCAGCATGGCAGAAGGGCATGACAAGAAGCAGCAAAGGATTATGGGAGAAGAAAGGATGCATACTTGTTGGTGCACCCATGTGACCTACCTCTTCCCACCAGGCTTCAGCTCCTCTCATCATACTCACTATAAACCCAGCAGTGGGCTAGTCCAGGATCACACTGTGATCTAGTCACTTCCCCAAAGCCCCACTTGTGTGTGTGAGGCTTTGGAAGAATATCTAGATACAAACCAGAACAATCCCCGTGCTGTTAACAGGATTTCAAGGACGGCAGCTCCATATTTGGAATGAAAAACAATCTGGTTTACATTAGAGGATGAAATTAGAGAATACATGAGGTACCGGAAGATTCAGACAGTGAGGGGTGTTCTAGGATAAGTAATGTTAAATAGTGAAAAGGGGAAAACAAGATAATAAAACAAGGGAAACAAAATGTTATGTAGAAGAGAAGTGATGATACTGCAGCATTAATTCAGGCTTGGTTATGATAGTACTTCTGAAGCCAGAAGCATAGAATATTGATTAAACCAAAATTATGCTCTATACCATACTGGGAAGAACAGAAAAGGCTAAAGAGAGTACTAAGTCCATACTTCCCAACAGAAAGCATCAATGAATACAAAAACTAAAAAATTAGAAGAAATATAACCAAGTTAAGAGACAAATGCTAAACAGCTAGGTAAAATAGTTGGCTCTTTCGAGCAAGAAGTAGAGGGTTAGAGGTGGGCTGGCAACTGATGTTTTTGTGATAAGGGTTGATAAATTGTGTGCACTTGTATTTTTGATAAATGTAAAAGCTAAGTTGAGAAAATAAATTATTTCCAACACTGTTTCTTCAGTGAATAAGTTAATAAGGATTATTTGCTTTAACTCAGATTTTTGCTTTCTTTTAGGAAGCTGTTTGGAATAGGGGTTGATTACTGTTTGTTAGCCTCAGCATAGGAATTTAGCTCCTTTCATAATTTGAAAAGTGATTTTAGTAAATAAACTATTTAAAATGTATTCTAGGTGTTGCTTTAGCTGTTATTCTCTGTCACACCCGACATATCAGTGACAATGTTTTCCTTGAAGCTGCAAAGGTAAATGTTTTAAATATTATTTATTTTGTAAAGATGGGTAGATTGTAAAAGCAGAGAGAACAAGTTAGATCTGTCTTATTAATGAAAAGAAAGTTACCCATCCAGTACTTTTTGATTTGTCTGTCTACTTTTGTATTATAATTTTTAAATCATGACTTTTTAAATGTTTGATTATAAGCTATGAATCCTTTCATATTTATAATGTTTAAATATCTGTATTTTATTTATATGTGTATATATGTATGTGTATAATAACTATATATGAAGGTAGCATTGGGACAACTTAAATAAAACATAACTCCTTCCATACTTTTAATGAGCAAGTACTGGTATTATTTGGAGTGCTGGCCTACTGAGGTGCAGACTTCACAATAGGAATTCTTCTGGAGAGCTTACATTAACAAATTCTGATGTTTATTTTCCTAGTAGCTATGTAATTATGCCAAGCTTTGTATGTATTAACTAGACTGTATCAATAAGTCTTTAAGCCTGGCTTATTTTTTATTGCTTAATGGTGAATAGTTTTAACTTCTACAATGGTTTAATATGTTCCTGTAAAGAAATAACAATTTGGTTGCCTATATTTTTCAGTTTCTCTAATGCTTTTTCTATTCCACTAACTCCTGTGATTTAAACAAAGGTAAAATGTTGGTTTTCTTTTCAGGCACTGACTAGCCAGTTGACAGATGAAGAGTTAGCTCAAGGGAGACTTTACCCACCTCTTGCTAATATTCAGGAAGTTTCTATTAACATTGCTATTAAAGTAAGTAATTTATACTTTCACATAAATAATAATGACACTTTATTATACAAATAATACAAGTTCATTGGAGCTAAATTTGAAACACAGGGGAAAAAAGAAATTTAGTTCACTCATATTCTTACTAATAGAATATAATGCACATTATTATTTCAGGTCTCTTGTTCCATGGTCTTTTGTAGTTTGAAAACACATAATATATATACACACATGCATGTAGTTACCTGTGTCTATTTTTATAATTGGTTTCTTACCATACTTTCCCACTTAATATATTACAAATCTATCCATCTAAGTCAGTAATTCACAGAGTTAAATCATATTACAGTAGTACATGCTCATGTTCATAGCAGCACAATTCATAATAACTAAGCAGCCTATATATCCATCAACAAATGAATGGATGAAGAAAGTGTGGTATTTTTATACAATGGAGTACTGTGCTGCCATAAAGAAGGATGAACTTGAGTCATTTTCAGGAAAGTGATAGACCTTGAGACCATAATGTTGAGTGAATTAATCAGATACACAAGATTAAATATTTCATGACCCAAAGTATAAATAATTAAAGAGCAAAATAAAAGATAAGGGGACATAGTGAGATCTTTTGCAAAAGAGAAAGAGAACAACTTGGAGGGAGTATGGAGGGAGGTTAGGGAAAGAGATTTAAGAGAAGAATTAAGCTGTTATATGTATTACCCACTCCCCACAAAGAATGTAATCATTTTGTACTGCAAATGTCATAATAAAAATTTAAGTCAGTAACATCTCCAAAATAATATTTTGATTCTCATGATTATTAATGGTGTAGTATTCTGTTATATCATAATTTGTTTAGTAATTTTTCTCTTTTATAACTTCTAGGTGTTTCTTATTGTTACACATGTTATAATGAATATCCTCTGTGTAGATAAATAGGTATGTTTGTGATGACTTGCTTTTGGTGTTGTTGGTTGTTTTGAGACAGTCTTACTAGAGAGTTCAGCCTGGTCTTGAACTCTGAATACTCCTGCCTCAGCTGGGCATGGTGGCACATGCCTATAATCACAGCACTTGGGAGGCTAAGGCAGGAAGATCATGTTCAAGGCCAGCCTGGGCTAGATAGTGAGTCCCTGTAAAAAAACAAAACAACAACCAAAAAAAAAAACCCTCCTGCCTCAGCCTTCTGAGTGCTAGAATTAGAGATTTGTACTACTACCTCAGTTTCTATATTACATTTTAAAATTAAATTGGTAAAACTAAATCTTATTGAGTCTTTCTCAGTCATCCTCTCTACTTATTAAAATCTTGTTTTAAGTTTTTCATTATACTTTGTTATTTTCTTCATGTGAATATGGCATTTATCATTCTTCCTAAATATCTTAAAATTTTTGTTATCCTATATAATGAAGTGTTCTTCTTCCCATATTTTCTTCACTGGCCTTGAACTCACTATGTAAACCAGGCCTTCAGTTCAGTGATTCTTCTGCCTCAGCCTCACAAGTGCCTACAGGCCTGTGCCACCTATGCTTGGCAGTCACTTCTAATATGAAAGTTATTCTTCTGAATTGACTTAGTAACCAGTTTCTCTACTGAACAATCTTAATTATCTTAATAGTGTTCCCAGTTGTTTTGGAACTATTAAGTTTGAATCATCTGCAGATTACTTTTAATATGTACAACTAATGAAATAGGCTTATATTCTAGTTTATTAAATGTTTTTTTAATAAACCATAAGAGCTGGAATTTATTATGTACATTTTCAACTTCTGTGTATAAAAGACTGAAGTTTTTATCCTTTTGACTTTTAATGTTTTAGCGAAGATTGGGAAATAAGTAAAGATTATACATGTAGGGAATAGTAGTAGAACTGTTTGGGCTGAAGTTTAAGGTCCAGGGAGAAAAAGCATAGAAGATGTAAAAGTTATATGACAGCCACATCCCGGTACCAGATTATGGAATCAGATTAGCTTACTATTGCTTAGTGTTCTAAATACTAAGATTTTAGAACCTAGAATTAGTTTGATAGAGTTCAACTTTAGTTGTAGAGTACTATCATATTCAATGAAAGATGGAAGGTGACCTACTGGGAGGCCTACTGATACAGAGGCAAAATGCTTGCTTCAAGCATGTCCAGGGTCTGGGGTTTGGTCCCCCCATATTGCAAAGGGAAAAAAAAGGAAACCTGCTTCCATTAGTACAGCATCATGGGACTGTTATATCCCATGCCCACCCACCTTTTGTCTCCCTTCCCTGGGGGCAGGGTAATGTTTGCCTTCTTCCATACCGTAGGTTTTCTTTTTTAGAAGAAAATAGCATAGGTTTTCTTTTTAAAGGTTAAAGAAAGTAGGTAGGGCTTTGCATCTGTCCTTATCCCCATTTGTAAGCACTGTTGCCTCAGTGTAGTCTTGTGGGCTGGAGAATTCAGCCATAGAGACAGGCTTGTGCGTGCTCCTGCTGTGGTCACCAGCATGCCTCCTACATGCATATATCACCAATGGAAGTTCTCTTCAATCTTGTGCCTCACCCTAACCTTTACTGTGTGTACCTCTGGAGAACTGGGTAGCCAGTGAGTGCAAACCACCTTATCCTCCTAGGTGGGGCTCGTGACTAAAATAGTAGCTAATGTTTACTTTTGGCAGCTCCTTAAAAATTCAGCTCACTCCTCACCTGTTTATGTAGCAAGCAGCACAATAGCTCATCCTCTGTCTTGCTCTGCTAGAGGAAAGAGTTTTTCTTAGTTTTCCTTACCATATCTTGTCCTTCTTTCAGTTTTGTTATAATTGATGTGCTTTGTGGCATTCTACATTTTACACAAAAATAATTCTTGTCCACTTATATTTAGATGAAAAACACTAATAAAAACATAGGGTAGGAGCATCATGTGCAGGACAACAGCATTTTATCATGTGGATACTTTTCAAACCAAAAAATGCATCAAAATTACCTGCAGAGCTTGTTAAAGCAGAGCCTTACCTCTAATTTCTAGTAGTAAGAAGGGGCCGGGAAGATGGCTCAGTAGAATAAGTGCTTCCCTGGCAAGCACAAGGGTCTGAGTTCAATCCCTGGTTCTGACAAAAAAAAAAAAAAAAAATGTCATCCAAATGGGTGATTTCTAGTAGTAAGAGACTTTGTAAGTCTGGGATGGAAGCTCTCTATGCATCGCATAGACTCCAAGAATTTGCATTTCTAACAAGTGCCCAGGAGTATGGAAGATGGTGAATTTGAGGTCAACCTGGCCTATATAGTGAATCCCAAGCCAGCCTTGAATACAGAGTGAGACACTGCCTTGGTGTTGGAGAGGGGGAGTGGAGACTGGAAGGGCAGAGGGAGGTATATCAGAGATGAAAGTAGAGAGGATGTGGGAGTAGGGGAATCTTTATAATTACATTAAGGAGTCAAGAATGTATTGAGAGTAGTGGCAAGCCATTTATTTGAAGGCTAAAATAAACTTATATATTTTAAAATAGCATGGCTCTTGACTCCAGATACTGTTCTGGATTTGTCATTTTCATTTTTAATACTTTATGTTTAGTACACACACATTTAGAATTGTGCGTTTTGATGCTGTTCTATAAATACATAGCTCTTACCAACTAGTTGGTAGTATTGAGTTTTCTGTAACCTTTTAGGGCTTATTGAAAGAGAAGTGGTATAGTCACACCTGTAATTGTAGATTTATTTCTCCATTCACTGTTGATTATATATACATTTAGGGTTGCTGTGTGTGTGTGTGTGTGTTTAATGTATTAGGTACAGGGTCTCACTACATAGCCAGACATGTAGTAATCCTCCTGTTTTCAGCCTGTCCAGCACTGGGATTAGAGTTGATCACCACCACGCCCAATCTCAGTGGCCAGCTCAGCAGGCCTGGGAGCAGGGCTGGCACAGCATGTGGTGCTGGGGATTCAGTCCCTGAGCCTGCGTAAGCAGGCACTTAGTCACTTGAGCTATTTTGCCAGCCCAGCTATTTTGCTGTTTTCATCTGTGTGTATATATTGCTTAGAGTCGAGCCTCTATTACTAAGCTACATCCTCAGCCCCACTATAGAATTACTTATGTCTTTGTATAGCTTTTTAGTGGTTGGGATGGATGAATGGATAGATGGATGGATGGATGGATGGATGGATGGATGGATGGATGGATGGATGGACCGACTGACCGATTTGACTGATTGATTCATTAATTGATTGATTTTGTATTCATGGGGGGATTGAAATGAGGTCCTGCTGTGTAGCTGAGGCTGGCTTTGTTGAACTCACACTATCCTCCTGCCTCAGCCTTCCAAGTGCTAGGATTACAGGCTTGCACCGTCACGCCCAGCTCATGTTATTATCACTTTAACAGGCTGAATTTAACCACTGTGTTTAATTTTGTTGTTGTTGTTATTCACTGTGTTCTTCTTTCCCTTCTGATGTTTCAGGGTATTCCTTTTCTTATCATGCCCTTTGTGATTAAAGAAATTCTTGTCAGTTTGTTGTTGATGTCATACTCCCTTAGCTCCCTCCACCTGAAAATATCTTAATTTCCCCTGTGATTCCTGAAGGGTGTTTTTGCTGGGTATAGAATGCTGGATTGACAGCTCCTCTCGGCATTTGAACACTGTTGCACCACTGTCTTTTACTCTCGTGGTTTCTGCTGAGAAATCCACCCTTACTGTTTTTCCCTCTTGCTATGGGAGAAACTCCAGTTGTTTTTAAGAATTTTTTCTCTGCATTTCATTTTTAATTTTGAGTCATGATGTGGACTACTTGGTATGTGTGTGTATGTATATATATATATATATATATATATATATATATATATATATATATATATATATATATATATAAAATCTCCTATAATAGGTTCAGCCATTATTTGAGTATTTATCACCACTGCCTCTTCTCCTTCAAGGACTCTTATGATATGAATGTTAAGTATATTGTCATAGTCCCATAGGTCCCTGATGCAGTTTTTTTTCCCAAAAAAAAATTGTTTTTTTCTGTTTTCAGGATGGGTAATTTCTATGTTTTTATCTTTTATTTTACTCATTTTTTTCTCTGTTCCTCCAGTAAGCTGTTGATCTAACCCACTAGATTTTCTGTTTCCTTTATTTGCCTTTTCAGAGCTGAAATTTCCATGTGGTTCCATATATCTTCTGTTTCTTTACTGATGCCTGTTTATTTCGTTGCAAAGACATTTAAACTTACATTTGTATTAAGCATGTTCATAATTGCTTTCCCAGGCATTGTTATCATGGCTGCTTTAAAACCTTTGCTAGATAATAGTAATATCTCTGTCATCTTTATTTTTACATTTGTTGGTTGTTTTTCCTATAATTTGATATCTTTCTAATTCTTGTTATAATGGATATTTTTGTTTTTTGTGTTTTTTTAAAGACCTGAATGCTGAAGAGATTCTGAATCTTGTTTAGTGACCTTCTTTGACACTGCTGTGGCAAGGGAGGGCATGTGACACCTTGTCTCTGCAGGTGAAGCAGAAGTACACTCAGCCTCCACTGACCTGGGAGGACTTTCCTCATCACTGCTGTTCATTGCTAACACTGCAGTTTGGTGACCTTGTTACCAGAGGACCCCATTAACCAAATCTTGACTGTTCCACACTTTCATCTTGGAAGAGTGACTTGTTACTCCCTGGTTAGGGCTAGAAATCCATGGTCCCAACATGGTGTCTGCTGCTTTTGAATAGGAAATGGGAGGGGAAAGCAGCTTGTGTTGCTTGCTGAGTACAGTGGCATGTGTTCTCCAGGATCACTTGAGCCTACAAGTTGACATTCCCAGCATGAGTAACAGATAATAAAAAAAAATCCTTGTTGCTGACAGTGGGGAGGAAAGCCCTGTGCTCCTTGGCCTTCATGTTCACTGCGTGGTGGGGTGTTTGGTTTGCCTCACTGCAGCCTTGCGGAAAGCATAAGCTCGTTGCTCAGCTTTCTGTCAACACTGGTAGAACACAGCACAGTACTGTATTTTTCTGGGGTGTTTGGCTGGAGGAGAATGCTTACTGTCTGAAGGTTTTATGCCTTGTCAGGCTGCTCTTCTGTGCATGTAGCTGGAGAAAGTAGACATTTGTTGAGGCTTCTTTCTGTGGTTATTGGTCTTCAGAGGCTGCTGGTTTCTTCAGTGTGTGCTAGAATTAAGGATTTTTTTTTTAACCACTAACTTTTTTTCTTTAGGAAAACTGAAATAAGGAGCTTTAATAGTAGTCACAATTTAGAATAGGAATTAGAGGAGGATTTTGTTTCTTAACTATGTCTGGTGACACTTTTTCCCCCTCTGTACTGGGGATTTAACCAATGAGCTCTATCCCCATACATTTTTAAAAAATTGTGACAGGGCCTTGCTAAGTTGTTCAAGCTGAGCTCAAACTTGTGATCCTCCCATCTAAGCCTCCCAGAGTGTTGGGGTTACATGCCTGTCTTACTCCTTTTTTTCTCCCTGAGTTGAAATGGCTCAGTGGAATAAGCACTTCGCTGGCAAGCACAAGGGCCTGAATTCAATTCCTGGTTCCGCCAAAAAAAGAAATAAAATGGTAACTTAAAAATGTAACTGTTGTCACAGGCACTGTGACAGAAGCTTTCTGTATTGCTCATTTTACATTGCCTAAGGCTCAGAGGATTTACTCTTATGACCCATCATGATGTGTAGCTTGGTTGCAAAGATCCGAAATGCACTCAAACCACTTTATTTCCACTGTTTAACACCTGATTTATAATAATTTATAATAAAATATAATAATAATTTATTCTCCATCAGAATTCTAGAGCAGAAATATCTGGTTCACTTTGCATCAGGTTTGTCAACTTAGGCCAGTCAAGCCAGTCCTGACTAGAACAAGTCTCCGACACTCTATGGCCTAGTCCACCCACCTTTCAGCAGGGCTGTGAGGAATGATAGGCTGGGCATATTGCCTAAGTGTGTCTGCTGGCCTGCCACATGGTAAAACTTAAATTTGTTTATTGGGTATTGACTGGGGAAATGTGATTAATTATTAGGATCAGGGGAATTGACTAAAGTACATCAAATTTATTATAACCTGATTGATAAATTTATTTTATTGTTTACATTGTTTTGAAATGAGTTATTCTTACTTAGTTTGAAAAAAAAATACCATTCTTCTAAATTTATATGTGAACTAATAGTACTTTCTTTTGATAGGTTACTATCAGATCGTACACAATAATCTTATTTATATTTCAGGTTTCAGAATACTTATATGCTAACAAAATGGCTTTCCGGTACCCAGAACCTGAAGACAAGGCCAAATATGTTCAAGAAAGAATATGGCGAAGTGAATATGATTCCCTGCTGCCAGATATGTATGAGTGGCCAGAATCTGCATCCAGACCTCCTCCAATAATAGAGTAGAAGTGCCCCACAATACTTTCCATACATCAGGGAACCATATATATATATATAATTTTTTTTTTTTTTTTTTTTTTTTTTTTTTTAACAAAGAGAATGTCTGTGTTTCATTCTTTCCCACTTCTTTTGCTGACATACTTTTTCCCATGAATCTGTGTGTCTTTTCGGGTAGATGTGCTGACTGGCTTGAGGGGAACCAGCACCCTATCATCAAATAACCATAATGCTTTAGTTCTACTTGGTAGCCCATTACTACATGCAAGAGATGTAAAAAGTACTTCTGTGGATGCCTTTGCTCGCACTTTCATTCACACTTGTTGAGGCATTTGTTATTTACTGTTACAGATGATAATCTTTCTCACCGAAATTTACTTCTGTGAATGTTCATTAGAACCAAATTTTAACCAAACTTTAAAGAAAAATTATCAGTATTTAAAACTTTTGTTAAAAAGATGTGCTTCATTTTATCTTAATGCTTTGAAATTCCTTTATAGTAGATAGTTGTAACTAAATCAGGATTTAACTCTTAACATATGAGAGGATAATAAGAATTATACTACTGCCGCCTTTAGACAAGGAAAAGTCATTTGCAACAGTATAAAATCAAATAAATTATGTTTCACATCCGAACATGTTCTATTTAATTATTGAGAATATACCATTATCCCAACAGTAATGCTTTTATCGCCTGATACAATTTTGTAATTCCCCTATGATATGTTCTTTTGATTTGTTAGGAGTGACAGTTCTTTCTCTATTGAAGATGGATTTAAGACTTTTCAGAGTTGAGTGGGAAGCAATTAAGTGTTCAGGAAATGGTATTTTTAATCTTGTAAAATGGGTAACAATTGGTTAAAGAGACCAGCTTTCTTTTTCTTTTTTGTATGGGGGATAAAACTCAGGACCTAGCACTTGCCAGGCAGGTGTTTATGCTGCTGAGCTATTTCCCCGACCCAAGAGACCAGTTTTGTTGTATGGTATATACTGAGGATTTTAAGAGAAAATTCAAAACATTTTTTTTTAATTTAGTAAGGGTCTACAAGGTTTCACTACATCCTCCTGTTTCAGCCTCCCATCAAAACATCTTAATAGTATGACTCTAGAATCTGTTCATCACAGATGCTTTGAGAGAGTAGGGTTTTTTCCCCTCTTTAGACCATAGATTAAACCTAGAGGTACAGGACCCTGAGCTGCAGCCTTGGTCCTTTATTCTGCAACAGGCTCTTGCTAAGTTGTGATCCTCCAGAGTAGCTGTGTGTGCTCCCACACCTGCAAGAGGATAAAGCTTCTAAATGCTCCTTCTAGAATAGTAACAATAAAAATTGTTAGACTGATAAATATGTATCAGTATACACATTATTTAATATTTCTCTTTAGGTAAAAAGAGGTCTTTTGTTTTTCATCTTCTCTTCTGCCTATTGAGACTGATTCATGGTAAATTTTGAACACAATTTATTATTTTAAGGATGTTTATTTTATAGAAGGCCCTGGGTTTGATCCACAGGACTACCCAGGAAAAGAAGTTTGAAGTGAGGATTGCCATTTGGAGTTGAAAAATAGTTGGTTAACCCGTTTAAAAGATAGGTAAATCAGAAGTTTATCTCATAAAGTGGAATTAGATCACAATTTGTTTCTTTTAATTAAAGATGAAAGATTTGTGGTTTTCATGTTGTTTTTGTGAAAATAAAATCACCCCTAACAATATGCTGTGTGAAATATGTACTTTATTTTAATACTATAAATATAATTAGGAGCCTGGTTTTTGCTTAGTGTTTAAAAGGCAGGGACATATGCTGAATTAGGCTTTTCAAAAAGTTGCTTATTTTTATTTACCAGCCAATATTTGAAAAAGTATAAATTATTTGCTATAAATTTATGTAGTCTAATATTTAAGAATACAGGAGGCCATAATAGTATCAGGTTGGATGAGTACACATTTGGTTTTCCAATAGTTGGAATTTAGAAAGCGAAATCCTGTAACATTTCCACATTTTATAGGAACTTTTACTTAGAAAAAAAATTATCATGAAAAACAGTAATAGTTTCTCATTCTTTTTAATAAAGAAGAAATTCTATAAGTTAATTTTCAGTGGGTATTTAGTAGGGCAAAATAAAGTAAAATACATGTTTTCCTCATGTGTCACTGTACCTATTTTGAGAAAGAAACTAAATAACTAATGAAAGGTTTATTGACAATAAAAGGGGAAAAGTTTGTGATTTTGATTCAAATATTTTTCAAAGATAAATTTGAGGGAGGGGGTTTGTTTGTATGTTTCTTCTTTTGGTCCAGTATAAAGGATTGAATCCAAGCCCTTTGCACTAAACTACAACCTCATCCCTTTTTACTTTTTTATTTTGAGAGTCTCACTAAGTGGTCCAAGCTAGACTTGAACTTGGGATCCTCTTACCTCAGCCTGTCCCTGTGCTAAGATTACTGGTATGAGCCATCAAATTCAACTAAGCATAGGTTCTCAACCAGGAGGCCACTGTGAACTGTCTTTAAAATAGAGATGCCTCTGTCCCCTCTCCCTCCAGACCACAGGGGCAGACCCACCAGGTATGTTTTCAGCTGACACACATGGCCTTTGCCCTGACAGTCAAGTGCCTTAGAGAGGACAACAGAACCATTTAGAGAACCAGCCTGCACAGGTACTGGTGCTGGTGCTAGTGCAGATGCTGATGCCAATGAGGGGTCAGGATGGGGCCTAAGACTGTATTCCTAACAGTCTTCCTGGCAGTGTCTGTGTTGTACAGAGAACATGCTGAGGTGTACAGGTTCAGTGCTTCTGTAACTATATGCTTCAATCTACAGAATGAGCAACTGAGATAGTTTTACATAGAATAACTTTCATCTGGTTTATTAGTTTTTCCAGGATGTTAAAAATTAATATAGAACTTGTAAATAATTTTTTCTGAAAATATATAAAAATTAGAATACTATTTGACTATAGATTTGTAGTAAAAGTGAAATCTGGCAACCAATATGAATTTGTAAAATATCAAATGGACATTTGTATGGAGGTTTTCTGTTTTATTATTCTCTAATGACAGTATTGCCTTTTGTTCTTTCTCAATTGTCAGCCTCTGGAGAAACAGGGTTTTACATTTTTGCAAAAGACTTGTTAATGAATTAAGACTGATTATGAAGGAGTGGAGCATTCCTAGATAACAGCCCCAAGAGGAAAGGGAAGGACAGAGTGAAGAAAGCCTTGGGGAAAAAAAAAAAAAAAAAGACTTCATCCAAAGGCTCCTAGAGCTTTTTTCGCAAACCCACTTAGAATCCTCTAGGATAGTATTAGTGGTTTTGAGACAAGGTCTCACTGTGTAGTTTAGGCTGACCTTGAATTTCAGCAGCCCTGCCTCAACCTTCGATGCACTAGGATTATAGGTGTACACTTGGCTGTAGGGTAAAATTATCACATTGACATAGATTCAGCATTCTGTTGAATTCACCAGAATGAAATTAGCTCTGTGGGTAGGCAATAGCTAGCAAGATTAATATCTCAACAAAGCTCCTCGTGGGGATCCCATTTAAAGGGAAGTCCTGGAGAATGGAGTAGCACTATTCTGCCATCCAAAATAAGACCACCTGTGTGCAGGTGTAGGCACACTGCTAACAAACATGGCACAGTTCATTGCCCACTTTGCCTCTCAATTTGCACCCTATACTTTTTACATATAAATGTTAAAGTTCTGCAGATCAGCTACATACTTTGTACTTTAAACATTCAATATAGTTCAGCTACAGAAAACCTCAGGAGCTGGGGAGACGGCTCAGTAGAATTAAGTGCTTGCCTGTCAAGCGCAAGGGCCTGAGTTCAATCCCTGGTTCAACCAAAAAAAGAAAAGAAAGAAAACCTCACTGAAGTCAGGATATGATGGTTTTTTTTTTTTTTTTTTTTTTTGAGACAGGGTCTCACTAAGTACTTCAGGTTATCCTTGAACTCACAGTGTACCCAAGACAGCCTCAAACTGAAGAGTATCCTCTTGCCTCAGCCTCCTGAGTGCTGAGATTAGAGGCGTGTGCCACCATGCCTAACTTCTGGTAATTTTTTTTTTAATGTAAGCAGCAAAAAAAATGTTTTTCAAATTTCAATAAATTTAAGCAGGTCTATATAGAACATAAGTCATGTTGGGAGTTACTTAGATAAACTAGAACTTACATTGTAAAGCATTAATCCCCTTCAGGAAGGGTTTCTAAAGTTGCTTACTAGTTTTCAACATATTAAATTTCTTTGGTTTTGAATTTTATAAGTTACACCAAAGATTCTCAGGAGCTAGTTCACTAGTATCTTTTGATTTAGTAGTTTTTATAGACCCACCAGCTGCTATCACTTTTGAGTAAACAAATTTCAGTAGTACTTATACTTGTGAATCCACATGTGTCAATGTGCATTTGTATTATATATTCTAGAGGATATTTATTGTATTATATGCATAGACATCTTCCATTAAAAGATAACAATAGGAATTGCTAGAGATCTATTAGCTATTTGACAGAACTTCTACCCCTTGTTAATTATACTTTGTTTAATGACTTTTAGAATTAAAACTGTATTTTTGCAATTGATGTGCTTTGTGTTACTTTGGGTAACAGTTAAAGAATTGTTGTCTTTAAGAAAACAAAATAAAAATAAAGCCACACTTAGCCTTTCTGATGACCTTTGCATTTAAGATAAAATGATGGATTGCCTAGTCTTGTAATTGCATGTGGGAATATCAGCTCAAGTGGAATGCTTTGGATAAAGCATATATTAGGGTGATGTCTTAAACATGGTCCAAGGAACAATATAAAAAACACCATAATTATGTGAATTATTTTTCCCTTTTGTGGTATATGAGATGTGTGTTCTCGTATTTTCTTAGTAAAATTTCATGTGTATAAAAAATGTTTGATGGCTGTTTTTGTTTTACTTTTGTGAGACAGGCTGTCACTTCCTAGTCCAGGATGGCCTCAAAGTAATGATCCTTCTGCCTCAGCCTGTGGAGTTCTGAGATTCCAGCTTATGCCACGGAACTCAGAATTAGTGACATTGTTTTTAAAGGCTGCTGTGTATAGAAAACTTCTAAAACTTTGGTATTATCATAAACCATAAGATACATACTCCACAATCCTTGATTCCTTGGGAGTTTGTTAGACTTTAGTTCACACATTGCTCCCCATTTCTTTAATTCCATTTAATCAGCATCCTATCCTTTTCTCCTTATTTAATTGCAATAGTAAAATAATTACTTCTGCTTGCATTCACACACATATTCACATCAAAACTCTGACATTAAAATAGATCAGGAACAGGCCAACAAGATAGCTCAGTGGACTAAGTGCCTGCTTAGAAAAGCACAGGGACCAGGATTTGATTCCAGGTACCTCATGCTGCACTGGCCCCACCCCTGGGCATGGTGAGCCAGTGACACACTGTTACCACAGCGCTGAGGAAGCTGAAAACAAGAGGATCACTATGAGCCTGAGCTGCTTAGTGAGACCCTGTACCAAAGACATTTTAAAAAAATAGATCATGAAGTACTGATGATTTTGTGATCAAAGTGGGGCATGATGTAATAGAAAATGCCTACTAAGTATTTCTTCAAAACAGACACTATTCCAGTAATCCATATTTATTCACTTAAACTTCACAATCTCTTTAAAAGATGTGGATACTAATATTTTCCCTATTCACGGATGTAGTATCCTAGGCACAAGAATTAGGGTCATGTAGGTACTAATATGGCAATGCCAAAATTCAAATCTCTTCTGCCATCATTTGACCAAACCTCAATCCTATTTAAACCACTAACCATAAATCTGACCTACAGCTCATACAGCAGAGCAAGGTTACCAGAAACTACAGTCATAGCATCTGTCTCACTTGGTAGTTATAATCATTTCCTGCTGGCTGGCATTCCCCTGTCTGCTGCTTCCCAGCTTACTGAGATACCCCAATTTTGTGCAGTGTATGTGTGTCCCTCCTCCCTGCAGTTTTTTTCTTTTTTTTTTTTTTTGTGCAGGGTCTCACTATGCATGCAGCCCACATTCATAGTGATCTTCCTGCTTTTTGCCTCACAAGTGCTGGGATGACAGGCACGCGCCACCGCGCCCGGATTGCATTGCCGGCTCAGCGCACCCGAAGGTGGGCCGACGCGGCTGGGGGAACCAAGGATCGAACACTGGTCCCTGCGCTTACCTAAGCAAGCGCTTAGTCCGCTGAGCTATACCGCAGTGATACATCCAACTTGGTCAGCAATAGGAGTGCTCTGAAGATCTTTGGAGGGGATTGAAAACCTGCATTTGCACCCACATACCTAAGAATTAATTATGCTTGCACCACCTACACCTTGGCTGCTAGGCCCTACTTCTTCAACTGAAGGGCTTACTCCTCAGTTCTCCCTCTCCCACTTCATTAGCATCAGTGTGCCAGCATCTGTTACTTGTCTCATCCTTAAGGGCTCTTAACTCCTCTAGCTTTTGTTCTAAGTCACTGACCTGCAAAGCAAAATTCTACAAAAGATGTTCTGTATTTACCCTGTGCTTCCCAACTTCAACTTCTCACCTTTCACTCTTGCACCTACTTTTAGTGAGGCCTTCAAATCCACCCTCCACTGATATCTATACATTGCCAAATGATGTTAAATTTAAATGTTCCTAAACCCATAAACATCACTTGACACAACTGACAACTTCCTCTTGTCTATTTTGTGTGTCTGTTCAGTAGATACAAGTCCAAAGTTACAGGAGAGCTGCAGGAATAATACAAGGAACTTCCAAATGCCTTTGCCTAGATGAACCAATTATTAAATTTCACTCCTTTTGTTTCATCATTTGTTCCTTCTGTCCCAGGTTCTCATTCTATCTGCATAAGGGTTTATCTTTTGAATAATACGAAAGAAGATTATGCACCTGATGGACACACCAAACAATTTCACAGCTGTGCATTTGCTGCCCCTCTTCTGGGAACATTCCAGAGCTCCAGTGCTTATTTCTGCACCTCATGCAGGCTTCTGCTCAAATGCCACATCAGTGAGACTTTTTTGTAACTCATCTTTAAAAACTGTAGCCCAAGCCAGGCACGTTGGCCCACTCTTGTGATCCAGCACTTTGGAAAGCTGAGGCATAATGATCAATGATCAAAAGTTCAAGCCCAGCCTGGGCGACTTAGCAACTTAAATTCAGCAACTCCCTCTCAGAAAAATAAAAAAGACTGCTTCACACCCAGTCTGAAAAACCTGGGTTTAATCCTGAGGAACAGAAAAAAAATTGCAGTTCAAACTTCCCAACACCCTAAGTTCCTCACTACTGTTTCTCCATAGACTTTAATCAATATGCAATATTAGGTATTTTGTTTCTTGCCTCTCCCCAATAGAACACGAAATCCATAAAGAAAAGAAGGCTTTTTGCCTATTAAGAAAAAACAAATTACCAACTCAGTTTCCCTCACTATACTCACACAACACACTTCTAACATCAAGTGTGCGTAGCGAGGGTTCCTTCACCCCCAGGCAAGCTGTGAGTCTTCTATTTGAATTCTGACACTATCTACTTAAAGACAACTTAAGATCCCACAGCTGAGGGCTCAGTCCCCAAACCTGCTCCCCCTTAAGTGCCAATCACAAGTCCCAGATTATTTTACCTGTATATCTCCCCAACTGATTATCAAACTGGGTTCCCACAACCTCCTCCTCAGGTTTGAGTAGGTCATTTTGAATAATTTACTGAAGGAGACAGATTCCTTAGTTTATTATGAAAGATATTACAAAGGCTAGAGATAAAGAGATACATAGGGTGAGTTCTGCGGGAAGGGGCATGGAGCTTCCGAGACCCCCTAAGTGCCATCCTCCAGCATGCTCCACGTGCTTGGCTCTCCACAATCTTCCCAGACCTTGTCCTCTTGGGGTTTCTGGAGGCTTCATTACATAGGCATAATTGATTTAATCACTGTGTGAGGGTTAAACTGAACCTGCAGCCCAACTCCTCTCTCCAGAACTTGGGATGGAAGAGTGGCTGAAAGTTCTAACATTCTAAATTTGCCTTGGTCTTTCCTGTCCCATCCTGAAGCTACTAGGTGCAGCAGCTACTGGTCAACTCATTAGCACAAAATATCCCTTGGAAGAGCCAAGTGATAAACAGGGCAGAAGGCCAAAGACATATTTTCAATATCACATCTATTTCATTTGGTTTTTTTTTTTATCCCTGCCATCTAGAACAGTGTCCAGCTTATTGTTTTCTGAAAGAATACATTCTTCATCTGCGAATTTATGAATAGCCTGTAGAAGTCCATGAAGCCCCTGATACAGTATACAAATCAGCCTCTTTCTGGCAGGGAAAGGGCCAGTTGTCTTTATCAGATTTTCTAAGAGGGATTTTCTTCACCAAAGATATGTTAAGAATAACTAAAGAACACTTTTAAATCAAGATTTGATGTAGTGAAATATAGGCCCAAACTATATTCTAGGATGACTTAGACCAACCAATATAGGCCTTCCATGCCTGCCAAAGCAGCAACACAGGACACATCAGCAAGAAAAGTGGCTCAGCACCTCCTTCTCTAAATAGTTACTGCTCTGTTTTTTTATACCAAACAATATGAGCTCAAATACTATCTGCTCTGTGTCTAAGGTAACTTTCAACGCAAATAATTTGTTTCTCAAGATGGTCTAAAATTACACCCAAAGCACTGGGGATACAACTTAGCAGCACAAGTGCCTGGCTAGCAAGCACAAGGTCCCGAGTTCCATTTCTAGTATCTAAAAGAAAAAAAAATTACACTCAAGCACCACAGCTGTAGCAATCATGGAAATGTGCCTGTTCCATCTCTGACTGCTGGGAGCCAACTGACTGCCTGCCCAATTGCAGAGCTCTGAAATCCATCATCACATGGGTGTCTCCTGCTGGCTGCAAGTTAGGCAGCAGGAATCACACATAGCAGGCCTATTCTTGGGGGCTGCCAGTGCCTCCAGAAAGCTAATTTGAGCTCAAGGCCTCCCTTACGTCCTTTCTGAGGTCAGAACTGTCCTTCAATTTAAGATTGCTTATATAACATTTCTTCCTGTTTTCTTTCACTTTGGATCACACCTGTACCAAGGACCGAGGCCCCTCAGTCTTGCTGGCTCCCTTCCCACTGTCACAGCATTTCCCCTAATGCACTATCAGCAGATTTAATCTTATCTGTCTCCTTCTTGAAAGCCCTGCATTACCAAAGCAGGTGAGTCAGGATGTAGGTCTGTAGAATACAAACCCTGAAATCATGAGCTATTTGGTGATAGGTAGACTTTCTGGATTTTCTCATAGTGCCTCCCCACCCCCACAGATATACCGTCCCAACTCCAAACCAGACTTAGGTGAAATAACCTAAGCCAATTTGGACACATACCCTCATACAGTACTTTCAGCTCAGTGATAGTACCAAAGAAGCGTGAGGCGGCCTGAGGATTAGCTCTGCCCCACAAGCTTACTACTAGGTTTTAATGAACCAAATTCTGTCATATGTGCATTCAGCCAGTAAAGCTCAGGCTAATAAGCAGCCACAAAACAATTTATACTGCTCTAGTGTCTTAGTCTACCAAGCCTGCCACAGACTGAGTGGCTTAAACAAAGCAAATTATTTTCCTACAATTTTAGAGGCTGAAACTCAGGAAGAGGGTTTCTAGTGAGGGTACTCTTCCTGGCTTGTACAACAGTCTTCCCTATTCTTGGAGGATACATTCAAGACCCTCAATGGATGCCTGAAATTGTGGATAGTACTGAAATACACACACTACATACACATGTTTTGCCATATATGGCTGTAGCATGGCCACATAGTACCACAAGTGATTTGTTCTTCCCTTCATGTTATTCATGTTTTATGTTTTGTCTCACTATTCTTGTGCTTTGGGGGCCAAAATTGTTAGGAAAAAGTTACTTGCACCCAGGCATGATACTAAGACAATTAACCTAACACAGACACACTACACAAAGTGACTATTTGTATCACAAGAAGGATGAAGTGAGACAGTGCAAAATTTCATACTACCTTGAATGGATTGCAATTTAAAGCTCATGAATTGTTTACTTCTGGAATTTTCCCTTTTGCCAGGCATGGTGGCATACACTTATAATCCCAGCCCTCAGAGGCTGAGGTATAAAGATTTCAAGATTGAGGTCAACCAGCGCGACACAGTGAGTTTAAGGCCAGCCTGAATTACATAGTGAGACCCTGTTTGGAAAAACAAAAACAAAACAAACAAAATAAAATAAAACAGAATTTTCCATTTCTTATTTTTGCTGTCTTGCTGCCTCGGCCTCCTGAGTAACTGGAATTATAGTTGTGCACCACAGGCACCCAGCTGTTTGTGTTTTGTTTTTGTTTTGAAGTGCTGGGGTTGAATCCAGGGCCTCCTACGTAGTAGGCAGACCCTCTGTCCAGCATTGACTACTTCACCCACACATTTTCCCTATTCTCAACCACTCTATTCTGCACTCTCATTTGTCTCTCATATCGTTAGCTGATTGCTTCCTGGTGCACCTCTGCCCAGTGTTAGTGTAAGGTCTGTGACATTTAAAAATCTTTCTCAACACCAAAATTAATATTATAAACAAAGCTGGA
>PVKA01025071.1:9077-33501 GCA_004027165.1 Ctenomys sociabilis
AAAAAAAAAAAAAAAAAAAAAGTTTTGGGCTGGGAAGATGGTTCAGTGAAGTAAGCACTTCCCTTGCAAGCACAAGGGCCTGAGTTCAATCCCCAGTTCTGCCAACAACAACAACAACAAAAAAAGCAGTGCTGATATTAACAGCCAACGAAATACGAAATGTAATAAAAAGCCTGCTGACAAAGAAAAGTCCAGGTCCTGATGGATTCACAGTTGAATTCTACAAGAAATTTATACAGGATATAATCCCTACACTCCACAAACTTTTCAATGAAATTAAAAAGGAAATAGTTCTCCCAAAATCATTCCTGGAGATAAGTATTATACTGATACCAGAACCAGGGAAAGACATAACTAAAAAAGAACTACAGGCCAATCTCCCTCATGAACATAGGATGTAAAATTCCTCAAGAAAATCCTAGCAAATAGAATACAACAAATCATCAAGAAGATCATGCACCATGAGCAGGTACGATTCATCCCAGGGATGCAAGGGTGGTTCAATATTTGAAAATCTATAAATGTAATACACTATATCAATAGAGCAAAAACTAAAAACCACATGATCCTCTCAATTGATGCAGAGAGGCTTTTGACAAAGTCAACACTCATTCGTGTTCAAACTCCTACAGAAAATTGGAATAGAAGGCTTCTACTTCAATCTGATAAAAGCCATCCAGGACAACCCAATGGCTATAATTCTAAATGGGGAAAAAACTGAAATCTTTTTCTCTCAGATCTGGTACAAGACAAGGATGTCCTTTATCACCTCTCTTATTCAATATAGTTTTGGAATCATTACCTACAGCCATTAGACAAGAGAGAGAAATAACAATAGGTAAAGAATAAGTTAAATTATCACTATTTTCAGATGACATGATACTTTACTTGGAAGACCCAAAAAACTCCACCAAGAGGCTACTAGAATTGATACAGCAATTCAGTAGCATAGCAGGATACAAAGTCAGTACTCAAAAGTCAGTAGCAATCCTCTACACAAATAACGAACACACTGAGAGGGAAACTATAGAAACAATACCTTTTACAATAGTACCGCAGAAAATGAAATACCTTGTAATTCATCTAACTAAAAAAGTCAAAGATCTTTTCATGGAAAATTGCAGTACTCTGAAAAAAGAGATTGTAGAAGATTTCAGAAAATGGAAAGATATTCCATGCTCCTAGATAGGAAGAACCAACATCATGAAGATGGCCATACTCCTAAAATTGTCGTACAGATTCAATGCAATCCCTATCAAACTACCAACAAAATACCTCCCAGACCTAGAGAAATCATTCCTACAATTTATTTGGAATCAGAAAAGACCTAGAATAGCAAAGGCAACCCTGGCCAACAAAGACAAGGCAGAAGGCATCACAATTCCTGACTTGAAATTATACTACAAAGCTGCTGTGATAAAATCAGCATGGTATTGGTAACAAAATAGACCTGAGGACCAATGGAATAGACCAGAAGATGCAGAGGCCTCTATGAATACCCTCAACCACTTGATCTTTGACAAAGGGGCCAAACACGCTTACTAGAAGATATACAGCATCTTTAACAAATGGTGCTAGAAAAATTGGCTCTCCACATGTTGAAAACTAAAACTTGACCCGGGTCTATCACCATGCACTAAGCTAAAGTCAAAATGGATTAAAGATCTTAACATTAAAACAGAAACACTCAATCTCCTGGAAGAGAAAGTAGGAGGAACTCTTGAAGAGATAGGCAAAGAGTTCATAAACAAACATGCATTCTCATGGGAAACACTAGAAAGAATTAACAACTGGAACCACCTCTTATTGAGAAATTTTTCCACATCAAGAGAAATTACCAACAAAGTGAAAAGAAAACCCACAAATTTTGAAAAACTCTTAACTCATAAGCACTCAGACAAAGGTCTGCTCTCCATAATTTATGAAGAAATAAAAAATATTAGGGCCCCTAAATTTAAAGACCCAATCCAGAAATGGGCATCCGAGATGAATACATACTTCTCAGAGGATGAAATTAACAAAATATATGAAAAAATGTTCTACATGACTAGTCATCCATGAAATGCAAATTAAAACAGCACTGAGATACCATTTCACCCCCAGAAAGAATGGCTATTATAGACAAATCAACTAACAACAAATGTTGGAGAGGTTGCGGGGGAAAGGGAACTCTTCTCCCCTGCTGGTGGGAATGTAGACTGGTACAAACATTATGGAAATCAGCGTGGAGATTCCTTTTAAAACTAGGACTGGAAATCACATTCAAGCCAGCTATAGCCCTACTCAGAATTTTCCCAGAGGAACTGAAAATGTCGTACCATAGGAATATATGTGTACCAATGTTTATTGCAGCACAATTTGTGATAGCCAAATCTTGGAAACAACCAAGATGCCCATCACATGAGGAATGGTTGAAAAAGATGTGGTATTTTTATACAAAGGAGTATTACTCAGCTGTCAAGAATGATAAACTTGAAGCCTTCATATTCAAAGTGGATGCCACTTGAAGATATACGTATAAGCAAAGTAAACCAGACACACATGTACAAATACCATATAGTACAACTCAAAAGAAAAATTGCAAATAGAAATGTATAACACAATTAAAAGGAAAGAGAGAACTTGAGAATTGGACAATGAAGAGAAAAACTGAGAGACATGACAGGGGCAAGACCATTCATTTATACACACTAGATGGGTAAGACAATGATCCTGAGAAACATCAGGAGATTTTTCAAACTGGTAGGATTCTCACCCCAACTAACTATATATGCTGATACCTGTGAACCAAGCAACTACACTGAATTTAACACAGTGTAATAGAAGGGTCATGCTTCAAATGCTTGTCATTCTGGTCTTGTAAATATGTACTTCTTGTCATGACATACCAACTATTACTATACTGTCTTTCAAATAAAAATATTTAAAGGATAAAAAACAGAAAGAAAAAAAAAAAAGCCAGAGCACTCACTCTCATGAACTAGTTTATTTATCCCCACTAGTTTATTATTCTCACACTAACATAGCCTTCTTCTCTTGGTCCTCTTATTGTCCCCCAAACTGCATCAGGGGTAGTGCTCTAAGCACACACCCTCCAAGGATTCTTCTCTCTTAAGGATCCCACATTGTCTTTTTGCTTCCGTGCTCTGCCTTTTTATTCTACACAGGTCTACTTAAAAGAAATTGTTTATCATAATACAGGAATATTCTGAGAAGAAGGGGATCAAGAAAGAGTAGATAAAGTTGAAAGTGTCCTTGACTGGGCCAGGCTTCCCCAAATATGATGTCTTTAAAGCAAGTTGGAATCAACACATACTCTTTTAACTAAAGAAAATACAGTCAGTTTGACCCATCACATTGTTAAAGGATAACAGCAGGGTCCAGACATTTAAGACTTTAGTAAGTAAGTAATCTGCATGACAAGCTGCAGGAACCTGTGGCCACCAGCCTCTAATTGATTTCTAACTTTTACTATAATAGGCCTGCAAGTCTGCTGTTCTACAAGTGTACCTTAACAGAATCTTCAGCTGTTTTGTCTTTCAGGCACCTTGAAACCAAGAGGTCCCAAAAACAACTCATGTTCCCTAAATATGCATCTGTGCCTCCATGTTTTAACACATGGCACTGCAAAATCTAGGAGTACAGCTAGACAGTTCAGATACATTGTTAACTCTCTGTCTCAACGCAGTGCCAATCTGGAGATAGAAAAGCAGAGGAAGAAATGGAGAAGAGAGTTTGAAAGGCAAATCTTTCAGTGAGACAAAGAACGCAATGAAAGCCAGTACTGGACAGTGAGGGAAGGTGGGCTGAAGCAGATCTCAGTGGTTGACAAATCCTAGCAGGACTTCGGCTTGGCTTAATTGAGTTCTATTGGAGAGCTTTCAGGAAAAATGAAACGTGCTGCATTTGGGGTGTTACTTAATCTGACTGTAGTGTAAAGAATGAATTTGGGACCCAAATGTGAGAGAGATGAGGTCCCAAAAGAGGCGGGGTATGTTGAATCTGGGAATCAGTTTTGGAAGATAACTATTTTGACTATATTGATTCTGCCTATCCAAAACAGCACATATCTTTCCATTTTCTGATATCCTCTTCAATTTCGTTTTTTTCAAACTACTACAGTTTTCACAGTAGAGATCCCTCACTTCCATTTACCTTAATTCCTGTGTATTTAATTTTTCTTTGTGTTACTGTGAATGTCATTTTTTCCTAATTCGTTCATGGTGGGTTCATTATTAGTATACAGGAAGCATTTGATTTTTGTGGGTTGATGTTATAATCTGCTACAATAATGAACTTGCTAATTAATTCTAAAGAATCTTTTGGCAGATACTTTCGGGTCTTCTGTGTAGAGAATAACGTCATCTCAAAATAATGATAATTTGATTTCCTCTTTCCTATACATATATTTTTATTTCCTTTTCTTTTCTAATGGTTTTTCCTAATGTTTCAAGTTTTACATTGAAGAGGAGTTCTAATGGTGGATACCCTTGCTTTACTCTTCGCTTTAGAGGGATAGTTTCCAGTTCTTCCCCATTCAATATGGTGTTCAAAATAAATCGATGACTTGTCATAATATTTTTTTATCGGATTGAAATCAGGTCCTTCTATATGCATTTTATTTAGGGTTTTTAATCATATAATGAAGTTGGATATTGTTAAAAGTTTTCTCAGCACTTACTGAGATGATTATGGGATTTTTTTTCCTTGTGTCTGCTTGTCAGATATATTACATTAATTGATTTGTGTATGTTGAATGTTGAACACCTTTACATTTCTGGGATAAATCCTTCTTCAAAATAAGCATACATTAGATCATAGAGCAGTTTCAGTAAGCAGAGAGCAAAGAATCTTATGCATCAGAACACAAGGTAATGAACCTAGAAATAAACACAACAGAAATTGCACAAATATATAGAGCTTGAATAACAATCATTCAGTGAGTCGCT
This sequence comes from Ctenomys sociabilis, assembly GCA_004027165.1. Taxonomy (NCBI): domain Eukaryota; kingdom Metazoa; phylum Chordata; class Mammalia; order Rodentia; family Ctenomyidae; genus Ctenomys; species Ctenomys sociabilis. Next base: position 14,027 of record PVKA01025071.1, read on the forward strand.
AAGGAAATAAGGGAGCATTTTTGAAATTTTTTGAGAATCAAATGATAGTAAAAACACTACATATTTGAATCAGCAACATCACAGGAGAAGATTATATCAGTACCTACATTAGAAAAAGAGAGTAAGCCCAAATAATTAACCTAATAATGTGTTCTGAGATCCCAGAAAAACAAGAACACGCCAAATGAAAACTCAGTAAAAGTAAAAAAATAATAAGGATCAGAGCAGAAATTAATAAAATTGAAACTAAAGAACAGCAGTGAATAAACTAATCAAAGAGTTGGTTCTTTGAGGGAAAGATGGCAGAGCAGTAAACAGCAACAAATCAACTCTCCAATATTTGGAATCCAGGCAGTGAAAAATAATGACTTAGGGAAAAGGAGGGAAGTTGGTCCCTGGAAGCCGAGAAGAATCTCAAGAAAAAATTACACAGAACAGAGAAATTTAATAACTCAGAAAAAGAAAGGGGCAATCTATACTTTCTGCTCACCTCTTGGCTCTCATGAAAAAGGAAGGTTGAATTGACAAAGATACAGTGAAAGCAGGTGACTCCAGAGGACTTCAGGGAGAAACACATCAGTGGGCCAGAACACTCGATGTGGGGTGCTACAACAGCTGGTGAGTATTCCCCTTCCAGGGGTCTTCCCAAAAGAGTTAAAGTCATCGTACCACAGTGATATAAGCATACCCATGTTTATAGCAGCCCAATTCAAAATAGCTAAATCTTTGTAACTGTCTAAATGTCCATCAACAGACAAATGGAAAAAGAAAATGTACTATTTATACACCGTGGAGTACTACTCTGCCATGTACAAAAGATAGATTTTAGTCAACTGTGGGAAAATGAATGCATTTTGGTGGCTTTCATATAAAGAATAAAAAGTAATACAAAAACATGGCAAACGATACAAAATTTTACTAAACAAGATGATAGGAATTCAGCAGTGGTTGTTATATCTTGTTGTCTTCAAATTAGTTGTTCACATTACCAGATATAAGCATGAAAAATTGGTCAAAAACATTAAAAAGAAGAAAATGTTAATGAATTAACTCTTCCTTTCAATAGATCAGTAAAAATCAGCAGTATAATGATCTAAGCTATCCTGTGTGCGTGTGTGTGTGCGTGCGTGCGGGCGTGTGTATTCCCTTGTTTGTTTCTTTTGTCCTTTTCCTCAACCCAGTTGTTCCTTCCATTTGAACAGTTTCTTTTTCATTCACAGTATCTATTGTACTTTTTGGATTTTATTTATTCTTTCAGGTTCTTACACTAGGGAGACAATACAATATTTACACATGTGGGTCTGATTTATTTCACCTATGAGGATGGTCTCCAGTTGCATCCATTTACCTATAAAAGCCCTGCGTTTATTTTTTTTATAGCTGAGTGATAGCCCATTGTATAAAAATACTACATCTTTTTTATCCATTTCTCAGTTGACAGGCATTTGGGTTATTTCCAAGATCTATCTATGACAAATGGTGCTGCTATAAATATGGATGTACATATATCATTGTGATATGATGTTTTTAATTCTTCTTGAAAAATACCCAGGAGGGGAATAGCTGGGTTGAATGAGACTCCCAATCCTAGGGGGTTTTTTTATGAATTTTCACAATAGCTTCATCAGTCTACCCTCCTACCAACAGTAGAGAAGGCTTCCTTTTTCCCTAAAAACCCTCTAGCATTTGGTAGTGGTTCATTTCTTGATGACAGTCATTCTTTCTGGGGTGAGATAGGATCTCAGTGTTGTTTTTATTTGTCTAATCGGTGATTTTGAACATTTTTTTCATATATTTATTTGCCATATGTATTTCTTCCTCTGAGAAATATGTATTCATCTCAAATGCCCACTTTTTGAAATAGGTCTTTGAATTTTGGGGACCTGAACATATAAAACATATAAAATTCTTTATATGTTCTATACAGAAGTCCTTTGTCTGAGGCACAGAAAGCTAAGACTTTTTTTCCCAATTTGTAGGTTTTCTTTTTCTCTGTTGGTAATTTCTTCCAATGGGCAGAAACTTTTCAATAAGATGAGATCCAAGTTTTTCATTCTTTGAAGTATTTCCTGTGCAGTTCATTTTTTGTTCATGAACTCTCTGCCTACCCCTATGTCTTCAAGATTTCTACCTACCTTCTCTTCCAGCAGATTTAGTGTTTCTCTTTTAATATTTAGATCTTTGATGTATTTTGACTGTAGTTTAGTATATGATGTTGGACATGTGTCTAATTTTAGTCTTTGGCATGTGGAAAGCCAGTGTTTCCAGCACCACTTATTAAGGAGGCTATCTTGTTTCCAGTGAGTATGTTTGTCCCCTTTGTCAAAGATAAGGTGGCTGAGTGTGCTTATAATTGTGTCCACATTTTCTAATCTGTTCCATTGATCCTCAAGTCTGTTTTGTTTGTTTGTTTGTTTGCCAGTACCATGGTGATTCTATCACAGTAGCTTCGATGTATAATTTTAAAGCAGATATTGTGATACTTTGTTGCCCAGGATTTTTTTTATTATAGATCTCTTCTGCTTGCAGATAAATTGTATGAATGTTTCCTCTAGATTTGTAAACTGTACTAATAGTATTTTCATCAGGCCTGCATTGAATCCAGCTTTGCCCACCACCACTTTCTGGTGCCAGCTTGTGCTGGACACTATGTCTGCTGTACTGGGTGCTGGTCTCTGCTCATGCAAGTCACCACCTTCTAATGCCAGCTTGTCAACTCTACAGGACAATAGTCTCTCTCTTCCCTGGTCTATGTCGGCTGCTGGTCTCTGGAGCTATTCAGTGCCAACAGCTCTAAGTATTTAGTGCTCTTTCTTTTGAAATAACCCCTTTTTCCATACTACTCAAGATTAAAGCCCTAAACAGACTTACAGGACTTTTGGAGTTCACATTACCAGAGAAATAAATCACAAGCAGGTTTCCAGAAGCACCAAAATGAATCTTTATTTCAACAGGGCCTGTGCTGCAGTACGGGGGTTCATATATAGAAACAGGCCCTCCTAGACTAAATCCAACAGGTGGCTGAAGACTCCTGCCTGTGTAGCATCTGAAAGCCCATGTCAGTGAGGGGCAGAGCTGAAAATGTACTGTGAATATTGCGTATGCAAATAAAGGACACAGATCCATGTTGACTGGATGCACTTATATTGGAAAGGTCTTAGAGTTTGATAGCCAGTGACAGTGCTGAAGCAAACTATCCCAGTCCCTTGTTGACAGGGGAGGGTTGAGGCTGAACAAAGGAGACAAAGAGGAGGGGACTAGCCACTGGCAGAGCAACATTCTCTCCAGCCTACACGGCAAAATGAGAGTCAGGCACACCTCATCTGTCTCATCAGGAAGGATAGACTTCCATTGAAATTTTTAGCATTTCGCCCTCAAGATCTCTACAAGAGAACAAAAATATGTCAAATAGACAATTACCAAGGAGAGATCATTTCTTCTCATAATTTGAGAACAAATTACATTAATTGAAGGAATGGCTTTTTAATTCAGAGATGATTTTTAAATCCAGAGGAACTAATGAGCCTGTTCAAGTAGAGTGCTTAAAGGCAAAAATTTGTTGAACCCAAATATACCAGGCACTCTACAAAGGTACAGTTTAGATGGAGAAGACAAATCAAAAACAAACATTCTGATTATGCAGGGTGACGCAGAATGTAGGGTGAGTGCAGAAGCAAAATGCCTCTCTGCCCTAACTCTATCCAATCACAAGGGGTGGACTGTGACTAAGCATCAACAGGCTTAAGCTAAATGATGCCGGAAATAGCGCAATAACTTTGCAACCCTCTGAGGACAGTGATCATTTTATTTGTGACGTCATCCTTCTAGCTGTCTCTTCTTAAAGGTTAAATTTAAAGGGCTTTGAGCATTAGGCAATAGCATCATAGGTGTCCCCTAGATGGGGCTTGAAATTGTTTGTCAGAGAAGCCATAAATACAGTAAAATTTTCCTTGGTAGAAGGACCCCATGACAGTCCAAGGGAAAAAGCCAGGCCCAGAGAAGGTGCTCACTGGCTTTCAAGGCCTATTTATTCAGCTCCTCGATGCTCTTCAAATTTTATCCCACCCTGACTGTACAGACCGTGAGTGAGCACAAGTTTATGGGCATGGTTGATTCCAATCTCTTACTTGTCCTAATGTTTTATGATGTGTTGAGAAGACTGCTGGCAAAGGCTGTGTGAGTGCCTTTTATTATTTTCTTCTTTGTGATATGTAAGGCCAGGGAATGTGTGTAACCTGATCAACCTAGTAAACCTTTTAATCTCTTCAATTTTTATGCCCTTCCAGGAAAAAAAAAACCCATTTAGGGGAAAAGCACATAATGATTTTCAGAACTAATTCTCAACATCCAACCAACATATACCCAAAAATGAGGCCTAGTCCTGTCAGGGGTCTCAGCTGCCCTGAAAGTTTCCCTAATATGTTTTGTGTGGAGAAAGGCACATTTCAAGTCCTTGGGAAGGCTCAGGCATTAGAGTGGATGAAGAGTTACTATGACTGTGCGCATTGTGTGAAGGAGGGATAGGGTGGGGTGACTCAGGCATTAAGTTCATTCAGTACACTGTTAGCATTGCATTTCCTGGTGCCTTTGGCCCATTGAGACTAAAGGACTTGCCAGATGTCACAAAATAATAATTATAGCTAAACTCACAATCTTGGTTGTTTCTCATAATTAGTGTATGAATTAAATATACCACATATCATATTCCTCATTTTACAGACAGGATAGCTAAAGCTGGAAAAACATAAGCAATTTACCCAGGTTCACCTAGCTTAATAGATGATAGCTTTGACCTTGTGTCTGAGCTATTTGCACCCAGATGTAGACAGATAGACAGGCAGACAGACAGACACACACACACACACACCTCTTTTCAAATAGCTGGGAACCAAAGGAGAGGAAATTTGAGAGCAACATATGTAAAAATTGTGAAATCCTCCCATATAATATCCTCAGACAAGTGCCTCTTACTTTGTTTCCATCCCACTCCTCTAATAGTGAACACACACCTGGTATACTGCAGAATTAGAGATCTGTAGCTCCATTTTTTTTCCCTCTCACTTAAAGAGAAGTATATTGGGACCCAGACATGAGCTATATTGTTTTTCTCTAACTCATTTATATAAATCATTTACAAATATTCCATTATTAGTAATATCAGATTATGAGTAACACAAACTACTTGCAGCGTCCTTTCAAACTGTCACTGCAAGGAACAGCTGCTGCTCTGTCGCTGAGACAACCATTTCTTTCTCCTTGAGCCTACTGTTGTAGGGCCTCATGCAATTCCACATTCAGCTTTGTGCACTGACCTCACAGAACTTCCTAAATATAAAAAGCACAGGATTTGGAGATAGACACACTTGGGCTGGCATACTGGCTTGACTATTAGAAATTTCATGACCTTCACAATTGCTAGGCTTCTTTAACTCAGTTTTCTTATACATAAAATGAAAATAATAGTATCGGTTTTATATGCTATTGTGACAGATGGATGATTGATTAGATAGACGGATATAGATAGATAGATATAGATGATAGATAGATAGATAGATAGATAGATAGATAGATAGATAGATAGATAGATAGATAGATGATAGATAGATGATGGATAGATACCATACATATGTTATAATATCTAGTATTTACCACTGGATAAATATTAACTATTACTTTTATTAATTGATTTATATACCTATTACACATTCTCTGTTTCCTTTTTCTGTCAAGTTTTCATGGGCCTATGTTTAACACAGAGAGAAGCTTGTGTTCTGAACTCACTCATAAAGAAAACAATAGCTGTTATAAACCAAATTGGAACTTGATGGAAAATACCTGTTCCATGTTATGTCTAAGATGTTTGATTTTCAGACAGATAGTGAGATTAACTTCAACTGCCTGTGTTGTAGGATAATAATATCATTAAGCTTCTCTCCTGGAGGGTAACAATTTAAGTTCACAAACCAAAAATTAGTAAAAGGAAGAGCTGCAAGAACAGCCAACATTTTGGACCTAGTCTTTCAAGGTCAATGAGGACCCAGGATGTAAAGGAAACTGTACTGTAACATCCTGTAACTCAGTGGCATCCCAAATTTTCTGATGAAGAAGATTATGGGGCCACAGAGGAAAGCGCTCGATGATGTAAAGTGTGCCTAAGAAGAGTCACATGGAGAGAAAATATTCTCTCAGGCCTTCACAGAGAGCAAACTGGACAAGCAATGGCAGTGACTCATCCACATGGCTGACACAAAGGATCTACAAACTTCAGTACAAGGTATCAGGGTAAATCCTGAGGGGACTTGACTGACCTTGTCAGATACTGAAGTTACATTTCTTGTTATATAGGGCTTGGTATTAACCATCCAGCAGAAAAGTATAAACACAAGGTATAAAAAGTAAAACCATATTAATATGCTGAGCTGTAAAAGGCTGAAGTCAACTTCTGACATTGCCAGTCCTACAGATAACCCACTACTATTATGGAACTACTGAACCATACTGGATTATTGTGCTGAATTCATGCACCTAGAATATTTAATGGAATACCCATTTCTGAAACAATAAACAAAAAAAGGGGATATAAATGAAGGACCATTTTGTATCGGTATATACAAAATTGGGTAGATAAACAACTACTTTCTCTTAATTCAATAAGAAGAAAGACTTGTACTAATAGTATTTGGACAGGATATCCTGTCTGCATCTTGCACTATGAATAACTACTATAAAGATAACAATATGCAATGATCAGTTATTGTAACCATCCTATTAAACTGTTTTGAAACTGTCTCATTGGTATTTGTTTCTCAATTAAATTAATAATAAAAATAATTGGAAGAGGAACTCAAAGTAATTACCACTACCTAATTCCTCCCATGATTCAGCCATCTTAAACTTGTCCAAGTTTACCACAAAGTGTCCTAACAGCAGGAATGAATTTTAGTTAAATCACTGGCCTGCGTGTGCTATATTGTTGAAGCAGTGGCTCCTAGATGCACATCAGAGATGCTTGATGATCCTCAGGACTATCTCCCTAGACTTTGGACCAAGACCACCCAAAAGCTAAGGCCAGGCCATGTTTTTCCTCCCCGCCCACCAGCATCTGTTCTTTGGGTCTAGGCCTAAGCATGTTATGAACTACTGCCCACACAAGGAGAAGCTGCCCAGCTATCCAGAAATTAAGGAACCCTGATGATGGTCAGATCATCCCAAGAGGGAAGAGAGTCGTGTCCCCATGGAGGAGGCTATGCAGAGCTGTCAGGGGAACTGCAGTGGTAAGTGGTTTATTAACTATTACCCTCAATGTAAAGGGTAGTCCAGCCAATAAGATAAACCAGTGCTGGGCAAGGCAAAACCTCAAGGAAGAGTAAGATTAACTCGGAGTCCCGAGAGTCATTGCCAACTGAGCTATGGTCATTTCACCATCTCTCAGATCCATTTTTAAAGTCCTAAGTCTGACTTTCATTGTTTACTTAAAATCTCTATGGTACTATGTTATTTTACAAGGCATTCTATAGTATTTCTTATATTAAAAAAATGATCGCATCCCACATAGCCTCCGGTGGGCCTCTGGGCCCTCTCCCCACCACACTTTTCCAGTCCAGCTCTTTTCTCATCACTCCAAACTGTCTCCACTCTCTTTACATCCTCAGATAGAAAGCAGTACCACTCTTCTATATGTCTCATTCACAATCACCTGTCAGGAGGTTTTATAAAGCCTGAAACTTATATAATGTAAGGAGAGAAGTTCTTCAAGGACAGTAATACAACATTATGAATATATAAAATTTTGCCAGGTCAGATAGCTCAACAGACTAGAGCACCAGAGCTCAGTGCCTGGGGTTTGAACCCCAACGTGCTGTGTTGGCCCCACCTCTGGGGCACTGGGATTACAGGCTCACACCACCACGCCCAGTCTCAATCTCCATCTCAGCACGCTCCAGGAGTGGGGCTGGCATGGCAGGCCAGGGATCAAGCCCTGGCCATTGTGCTTTGCCTAAGGAGGTGCTTTAGTCCACTGAGTTGTCTGGCTGGCCCTGTTTCTTACGAATTATACCCACATACTCTTGGACCATCTCTTTGCAGGATAATCGTTTTATATTATTTTCTATAGAAACATTCAGTTCCCAGTCTCTGGTCCTTCCCCCCTCTTCTGCAGGCAATGCAATGGACAGTTGCTTCTTTTGTCTGTTTGTACTCACCCTTCCTTCTTTCTTGCCCATAACAATTCTTCAATCGATTTTTTTTCTTTTGTACCAGGAATTAAACTCAGGACCTTGCCAGGAAGGCACTCCTATCTCCTTCAATTTTGTTGTTGTTATTAAAGAACATCTACCCTTTCACATACCCCAAGCATCCACAGGGTTAGATGCAAATGTGAGCGATACAGTTCCCTCATCATCAGTTTAAACGTGGGCAGAAATGATCCATGCCAGTAAAACTACATACTGAGTTTTGTTTGTTTGTCTGTTTTGAATTGCTGCAAATGAGGACACGGTTGTGATATCTTACTTGTTCTTTCATTAATAAAGGTAGTAAATAAAATCTGTGATGCATGTTCATTTTACATTTGTATGAGTCACGATTTTATATTTTTATTATCTTTTTGGAGTTCTTCCACTAAAATGACCAATTAATTCACCTGACAGAGGCCAGTAAACTACATTGCCAGGAAAGTATGAGTAATAGGTGGTTTGAGTCCAAGCATCTATTTTCTTAGCTCCCCAAGAGGAATGCCCAGTAACAATATAAAACTTTAACTTTGCTCACTCTCTATTTCTCTAGTTTATCTTTCCTTTCTACTAACTGGGGGTTGGAGGTGGAGGGGATTGGGAACTTCATTCACCACTGACAAATTTCCTTCCTTTGATGTCTGCAGAGACTGGAAATTCAGTTTAATGTATTACCATTCGTTTAGCAATAGCCAAAACTGGATTAGTAGACTATATATACCTATTTAGGTTTGGTTTTTTTGTTTTTGTTTTTAGTGAAAATACAGAGAATTGCACAAGTCTTTTTTGCTTATCTGTCTATTTTGAGCTCAGACTAATTAAAAATATCAGACTCATTGCAAGGAGAACAGCTTTTGATACCTAGGCTAGCAAGTTTTGGTTTATTTGTTAGTTTGTTTGTGTTTTGCGGTACTAGAGATTGAACTCAGGACCTTGTGCTTGCCAGGCAAGCACTTATGCTACTGAGCTATCTCCTCAGCCCAAGTTTTGCTATTTCTATATTAGCTCATAACCTATCAAACTGAAGCCTTAAACTCCATGTGTATGTGTATTTGTCATAATTCACAAAAGGTTGGATCTATCTTTGTGACTTTATATTGTTTTTATATCTAACAGAATTATCTCCAAATTAGATTATGCAGCCTTTGAGATTAAAAGATCTCTGTTTTGTCTTGTGGTTAATTTACACAAAAGGTAAATGCATGTTTATATAAATGGAATATTTCTAAATTCCATGAAAACAAGAATATAGAACTTCAAATACTTCAATATTATTCTTAAATAAGTTACTCTTACAAAAGCTAATTCAGAAATATATTAAGAACTCAAGTGCATATAATTAAAGTAGATCTTTGGCAAGCAGAATGAATTTACTTTCAGTTCAATAGAAAAAGCTCCGTTTTGTCTAACTTATCAATATTGAATATATTTCAAGTATACTTGTCACTCACTTAGGTATGTAAGTTTTTCCCAAACTTATACAGGTTTGATGATCAAGTAAGCTAAAATTACTTGTATGTGATACTTGAGATAATAAAAATGTAAATTAAAATTCAACTATCGAGTCATCCTAATTGCATTCCAACAATAATTAAGTTTTACAGTAAGACATCTTGAAATTGATTTCTAACATCTTCTGTTTAACCCTGGATGGAAATTAACTTGAGATAGCTCACACAGAATCTTTGAGTACTTATATTATTTCTTTTTTTCAGTGTACATGTAAATTCTGTTTATTATACATGTTTATTGAACATTATCTTCTCAAAATGGGTCATTTAAAAGACAAAGCAGGGCTGAGGAGATAGCTCAACAGACCAAGCCCCTACCCAGCAAGCACAGGGACCCTGGTTCTACCCCTAGTACTGCATGCCCTGCCAGCCCCAGAACCCTGGGTATGCCATGCTGTGTCTGAAGCCAGGGATGGTGGCATACGCCTGTAATCCCAGCGCTGGGGAGGCTGAGACAGGAGGATCATTACTAGTCCAAGGTGTGTAGTGAGACCGTGTACCAAATAAATAATTTTTTTTTTAAGACAAAGCAGGGCAGGGGAGATGGCTCAGTGGAATAAGCACTTCCCTGGCAAGCCCAAGGGCCTGAGTTCAATCCCCAGTTCTGCCAAAATAAGAAATACATTTTTTAAAAAAGACAAAGCAGTTTTTCTTCTATAAGCTTCATTAAACTTTACTTAGGGCTAAATACACATGAAATGTGCTTCTTTTTTTTTAATGTCTTTTTGAGACAGGGTCTCACTATGCAGTTCAGGCTGTCCTTCAGCTCACTTTGTAGCTCAGGCTGGTCTTGAACACATAACAATCCTCCTACCTCAGCCTCCCAAGTGCTGGGATTACAGGCATGCCCCACCACGCCTGGCCGAAATGTGCTTTTAATGCGTAAAAATCATAGCAGATACCAGCAAAGGACTGAGGTGCAATGAGAATCTGATAATTCACATCATCATTATTCTGCACATTGATGCAAGATAATTCACACTCAAGAATCTCAAGACATCCCATTTGAAAGAACCAAAATAACCCCCAAGACCTCTTGTAGACACTTGGGGTCCAGGGAAATGGCTTAGTGGAATAAGCACTTCCCTGGCAAGCATAAGGGCCTGAGTTCAATCCCCAGTTCCACACACACACACACACAAAAAAAAAAAAAAAAAAGACACTTGGGGACTCTTTGTTACACACAAAACTAAAATATTTATGGCAGCAAAGTGTTTTGATGGTGATGAAAGTTTGTAAACTGTATTTCAATCTCTTTTTTTTTCTTCCCCAAACTACAAGATGCAGGGTTCTCATTCTCTCAGTAGTATTTCTCCTGTAAATAATCCTTCATTTTATTTGGCAAAGACAGTTTCTCGACTAAGTCTGCTCTAGTATACTGATATAGGACAAAATGACACAGGTACTGCAAAGAATGCACCTGCGTGAACCGAGACACTGGGATGGTCAGTAAGGTAAGTTGCAGATCCATGTAAGGTAAGGTGAGACCTTCAAAAGCCAGAAGCTCCATTTTCAGAGTTCCTGATTGAATACTCAGTTAGATCAACTATAGATGTGTGTCCTTCCACAGCTGATTGTTCATAAATCTACACCTGCCATTCGAGTGCTTAATTCTAGTGTGAAGTGTCTTACCGTAGGAACGTAAGCTCAAGCTTAAAAGACAACAGTCATCCGAACTATCTGGAACAAGAAAACAAAGATCTGGCATGTTTTCTAGTTTCCTTTCTGCCTCCCAGCATATGATTGGTCCCAAGCACCATCCTTGTTTTGTAAGTTTCTTCAGCTCCTCTGTAAGGCTTGTCACAAACACGGGACCACTACTTTGCACAGTCACACTCTTGCAACCTTGGGGACAGAGTTAAGATCAAAGTTCAAATGACAACACCCACTTTCAGCCACGTGGGCATCTGGGCCAGTGAGTCCGCTGAGGTTACTCTAGATTTGATTGTTCTGGACTGGAGGTAGCAAAGGTGCAGTGAGGGGGCATCGTCAGGACCAATTCTGGGGCTCTGCAGCACGACTCCCATTGGTGCCAATCAACACACCATTCACAAACTAATCCACAGAGATCTCTGGGGCAACAACTAGGTCCTGGTCTGCCTGATTCTCATCTTCAGTGAAAAAAAAAAAAGTTCCCTCCCACTTGAGGAGTAAACTTAGAGATCCCCATGAGTGAAGAACTGTCCAGACAATAGCTGTGTGGTCCTTCCAAAAGACACATCCCTTCGTCTAAAGGCACAGAATACTGAAAATGGTCCTGAGGCATAAGTCCAGTGGCTACAGGCACAGGTTCATCCAGGTGGACATGGAAGTCTCCATGGGGAGAATCAGAATGCTTAAGAGAATTATTTTGCTCTTGGCACACAGTTTCAGACTGAAGGTCCTGAAAATCCTTTCAAACACCATTCAACGCAGAACTTGGGCTAGAAGAGTGAACCGTTGTACTGCCATGAAGTCAGCTTCTTCTTTTCTTTTATTCAAGTTAAAAGGTTTTAAGACTGTGTTTCTCCACCTTCCTTTCACCTTTGGAGCCATTTTCAGTGGCGCCTGCTCCTCTCTGCCCAGTGCCAGCACCATGCTATTGCTAAAGAAGTTGAAAGACTGATTTTTTTTTTAACTTTAAAGAAGAAAAAAAAATTTAAATGATTCAAATTTTCAAACCAAGATAGTAGGAGAGTGACCATGGCTAGTGCATTGCTTATTTTTGTTCCTCAAAATAGTTGGTCAAATTATAGGATATACACGAAAAATTGATCAGGCAGTATAAGTACAAAACTTCCTTTTCCATGAACCAATAAAAATTAGTAATATAGGTGTCTTACATATCTTGTATTTTTTATTTACTCTTCTTTTCCTTCTTTTCTCCTTTCCCTCATCTTAATTTCTCTTTCCTTTTGAACAGTGTCTTCCCATTTCCCAATATCTATTGTACATTTTTCATCTTACACTTTTAGAGAAAACTGAAATACTGTTGCTAAGTAAAATTACAGGCTTACTTTTATTTTTATTTGCTGTAGAAAGATGTGTATCTTTCTTGGTTTAAGAAGACATAACAATGTTTCTATTTTAAGGGGATGTGAAAGGAATATGAAGCTATAGAAAGCTATGCTATGAGCTTCACTAATCTGCTAAAATTCTAATTATGGAAGAGTCTCAATTATCTACTCCACAGCCCCATTACACAGTATTAAATCATCCTCCTGGCCACCTGGTGCAGGTTAGATGTGGTTCCAGTGTGTTCCTGAAAGGTTTAGGTTTTGAGATCTTAGTCCTCAGAGTGCAGATGCTGGAAGGGTGAACCTTCAAAAGATGATGCCAAATGAAAGATTAGATCATTGTATATCTTCAGAAGGGGTTAATGTAGTGGCCATAAGACCCCAATTAGTTCCTGTGAGGTCCAGTTGTGATTGAAAGAGCAAGGCTGGCCCTGCATTCTCCTCCGGCATTGTGTCTCACCATGTAGCCTTTGCTGCATGCCTTCCCACCAGCGTGATTCCAATACCGTTATGGTTTGTGTCTAGTTGTCCCCCACAACGCCTCATGTAGTCACTGGGGCAGGGTTTGAGAGTTTGTGATTAATTCGTGATCCAATGCTGGGATTGTGAGGACGAGTCTCACACGTGCCCTGGGGCAGATAATCTGCATACAAATGTAAGGAGAGGCATCCACTTCAATATAAATGCTTCAAACCTATCATTCTTAATAGCTGAGTAATACTCCATTATATAGAAATACCACATCTTTTTCAACCATTCCTCATGTGACAGACATCTTGGTTCTTTCCAAGATTTTGCTATCACAAATTGTGCTGCTATAAACATAGGTACACATACATCACTATGATATAATGTTTTCAGTTCCTCTGGGAAAATTCCCAGTAGGGGGATAGTAGGCTTGAATGGGATTTCCAGTCCTACTCTTTTGAGGAGTCTCCACACTGACCTCCACAATAGTTGTACCAGTTTTCATTCCCACCAGCAGTGTAAAAGTGTTCCCTTTTCCCCACAACCTCTCCAACATTTGTTGTTGGTTGATTTCCTTATGACAACCATTCTTTCTGGAGTGAGATGGCAACTCAGTGTTGTTTTTATTTGCATTTCATGGATGGCTAGCGATGTGGAGCATTTTTTCATTTATTTATTCGCTTCTTTAATTTTGTCCTCTGAGAAGTGTGTATTCATCTCAGATGCTCATTTCTGAATCGGATCTTTAAATTTGAGGGCCCTGTTATATCTTAGTTCTTTATATATTCTACACAGCAGACCTCTGTCTGATTGCTTATTAGTTAGGATCTTTTCAAAATTTGTGGGTTGTCTTTTCACTCTGTTGGCAATTTCTTTTGAGGTGCAGAAACTCCTCAAGAAGAGTTGATCCTAGTTGTCTATTCTTTCAAATGTTTCCCCTGAAAATATATGTTTGTTCATGAACTCTTTACCTACCCCTATGTCTTCAAGAGTTCCTCCTACTTTCTCTTCCATGAGATTGAGTGTTTCTGTCTTAATGTTTAGATCTTTAATCCATTTTGACTTTAGCTTAGTGCATGATGAGAGAGCTGGGTCAAGTTTTAGTTTTTGGCATGTAGAAAGCCAGGTTTTTCCAGCACCATTTGTTAAAGAGGCTATCTTTCTTCCAGTGAGTATGTTTGCCCCTTTGTTGAAGATCAGATGGTTGAGTGTGTTCATAGATGCTTAAGAATGATAAGCTTGAAGCATTTATATTGAAGTGGATGCCACTTGAACATATACTCATAAGTGAAATAAACCAGACACACATGTGTAAATATAGTATAGTCTACCTAGTATAAGAAGTGAAAATAAGAAACACAAATAGAAATGTAAAACAACAACTAAAGACAATTGCATCAGATAAGGCAAAGTGAATGGCATATGCTGCAGGGTACTAATCAGCTTTTCTTCTGGATGGTTAACAACCTAAGTTCACAGATCAAAATTGCAGAAATAGAAGAGCCACAAGGCTAGCCAACATTTTGGCCCTAGCCTTTCAAGGTCAGCAAAGACTCAGGACATTGGAGAACCTATACTGCAACATCATGAAACTCAGTTGAGCTCCAAATTTTCTGAACAAGGAGATTATGGAGCCACAGAGGAAAGAGATTGATGATCTATAGTGTGCCTGGGGAGAGTCACATGGAGAGAAAACTTTCTCTCAGCCTCTCACGGAGAGCAAACTGGTCAAGCATTGGCCGTGACTCATCCAAATGGATGACACAGACAAAGGATCTACAGAATAAGGTACAGGACTACAAGATAAACCCTGAGGGAACTTCACTGACCTCATAAGAAACATAAAGTACATGTGTTGGTATATAGGTCTTGCTCTATCTAGGTCTTAGCCATCCAGCCAGAAAAGTATAAAAATGAGGTATACACCGTGGGCCATAATAATAAGTTGAGCTGTAAATGGTTATGGTCGACAACTTCTTCAGATAACTCACTATTGTTGTGGAATGCTGGACTGTGTTGGATTGTGTTGTCAAGTTTAAGCACCTAAGTTAGTTGAATGACAATGGAGTGCCCATCTCTGACAGGTGTAGACAAAGGAAGGGGTATAGAAAGGAAGAATCATGATGTGTGTGTATGGACAGTACAGTTGGGATAGATAACACCATGCTTCTCCATAATTCTATGAGAGGCAAGATCTGCACTAATGGTGGTTGGACAGGATATTATGTCAGCTTCTAGTACTATGGACACCACTAGGAAAATAACAAGGTAGAAAGTATTAATTATTGAATCTTTGATGTAATTCAGGTATAAAAAACAAGATATGCAAGCAGCTACACTCTCTTAATTTACTGATAAGAGACATACGGTATAATAATGTCTGTAAGTATAACATCACATATGCACCTTCTATGATACCAAAACATTATGAAACCAGTTTGCAATGTATTAATTTATCAAATCCATCTTGTCAAGGTATCTTAAAACTGTCTCATTGATATTTGTACTTCAATAAAACAAAAATAAATAAATAAATAAACCTTTAATTCTTTAATTCTTGATGTTGAGTATTCTGGCCCAGCAATGTGAGCAAAGTAACTGAGAAGTACCCATAAAATCCTCACTAGAGACTGCTTAGGTGGACCCACCCAATCCTGAACCTTCAGCCTCAAAATTGTAAGTCAAACGAATTTCTTTTCTTTATAAAGTACTTAAGCTCAGGTATTTCATCCTAACAGCAGAAAACCTATTTAGATATCTCCCTCCCCTAGAATTACTAAACCTGTAGTATTTCCTCACTTTCTATGGCAAAGTAGTCATTTGCATAAGTATAAGAATTTTCTCCTTTTGCTGGCCAAATAGCTCAGTAAATTAAAACACCTCCTTAGGCAGACACAGTGGCCAGGGTTCGATCCCCAGCCTGCGGTGCCTGCCCCACCCATGGGGCACACTGAGACTGGGATTGAGACTGGGTGTGGGGACACACACCTGTAATCGCAGATCTTGGGAGGCTGAACACAGGTAAATCACCTTGAGTCCAATCTATATAATGAGACCCTATAGGTCCTATAGACCGTGTACTAAAATACAAAATAATAATAATAATTTTCTCCTTTTTACCAATATGTAATAGACAAATCAATTATGAAATCAAGCCTATTTTAGAATGCCTTGTTTTGAAAATCATGCTTACTTAAGCAGATAATATGAACCATTTTAAAAGTATTTCACGTATGAAGTGGTATAGTACCTACAATGCCTTCTCAAGAAAACTGGCTGGTCCCAGCCATGTAGGCACTAAGAAGTGTTCTTCCTGACTGGCAAGGAGACCTATGCTGGTTCGGGATCTCAAGAAGAGAGGATTTCCCAAAAATTATGGATATTGCAGGTGATTTCCGGTGGAATTTAGTGGGCTTGATAGCATAGCTTCTAGATAATAAAAGAGGCTTTTCGAAGTCCATCCAATGTTCATTTTGAAAACCTACAAGTGGAAATCAGTTTTGTAATTCTTTAACACTATGTGATTCTTGATTTGGAAAAACTAAATTTAAGGAAACCTATAGAATAAATTAATATCTTGTCTTATCTATAAAAATAATCAGGCCAAAACTAATGACCCGTGCTTATTTTGGGAACAAAATAATCTCTCCTTTCTATTATTATTTTATTATTAATATTATTAATGTCATCGTCATCATCATCATCATTGTCATGATCCAAGGCGGGGATGTGAGGAGTCGAGTAGAAAAAATCATGAAGGTTTAGAAGGAGACAAAAAAAGACACTGCATGCTTTGCCTTGTTCACCTATCTGGATTGTCTCAAGCCTCATGTCTTTCGCAGCCAACTCTGTAAATTATAAATAACAAAGAGCAACACAGACAATACTTTTCCATATTCATGCAGATTCTATCCAGCAGAGGGATGCCTGCTACCAGCATGGGCACTGCCCCTCTGTTAGAAAAAAAAAATGGTTTTCAGCTCTCAGAATTTTTTGTGTGGCTGTTCTTCCATGTCTCCCTTTCCACCTAAACATTAGAATTAGTTTGTCTGGTTTTTTTTACAAGTCCTTTTCGCATTTCCATTGAAGTTACACTAAATTTATAGATTAATTTACCAAGTTTATATCTTCGTGAAATTGAGTCTTTATGTCCAAGAACAAAGTTTGCCTTTCCATTTATTCAAGTCCCTCAATAGCATTTAAAGTTTTTCTTTTTATGAAGCCTCTACAGTTCTTGTTAGATTTATTTCTTTGGGTTTTATTGTATTTCTGCTGCTGTAAATCAGACTTTTCTCTTCCACCCTTGGGGGTACAACTCATGATTAGTTTAAGCCGAGCAGGATTGTCCCATTTCTTTTCCCAGTTTATACCCATTCAACCAACTGATTTACAAGAATAGATCAGAAGGCAGTTTTCCTCACTGATTTAAAATAGAACAAATGGGAAGAAAAACAAAATCTGTTTTAAAGAAGTAGAGTGGGTTTCCCCGCCACATAATGTAGCTGATAATATCTGATAAAATAACAGAACTGTTGTGAGTATACATTCCTTCTTTTTAAAAGAGAATTAAAAAATAGCAAAACAAAAAAAACAAAATAGAAATGATACAGAATTTCACTAAACAAGATAATAGGAATTTTAAAATGGTTGTTATATTTCATGTTGTCCTCAGATTAGTTGTGTAGATCACCAGATATAAGCATGTAAAATTGGTTTTTAGAAAAAGAAGGAAAAGAAAAAATATTAAGTATTAACTGCTTCTTTTAAGAGGCCAGCAGAAATCAGTAGTACAATTATTCCAGCTGTCCTGTGTATATGCACAAATATATCTTTTTCCCTTCTTTCTTCCTTTTTTCTTTCTTTCTTGTGTTCTTTTTCTTATCTCTGTTGCTCCTTCGCTTTGAACAGTATCTATACTTTACCTTCACAGTATCAATGTACCATTCAGATTTTATTTACTCTTTCAAATTATTACACTAGGGAGATAATACGATGTTTTCACTTATGAGTATGGTCTCTACAAAAAGATAAACTCGAATAAAAAAAGAAAAAAAAAGATAAATTCGAGGCTTTTATAGATAAATGGATACATTACCTTTTATCTGACCTTAACTGCTTTTTCTTTAGACAAGACCTGTGTCTTAGTTACTTTTCTCTCATTGCTGGGACAAATAACCAACATTCAAATTAGGGAAGGAAAAGTTTATTTAGTTCACAGTTACTGGAAGCTTCAGGCCATATTCAGCTGGCTCCAAGGCAGAGTGGAACATGGCAGAGGGCGGCCTCTTATGGCGGTGGCGAACAGCAAGAGCACAAAAGGAGGAGTAGCAGCAGCTGAAAGGACTGACTGCTCTTTCCTCCTTACACTGAAGTGCAGATTTGGCCTATAACCCAGGCCCGACTTGTGAGTGAGACCTCCTGGGGCCCTCCAGATCCCTCATTGGACCCTGAGCCCAGGCCCTGCGTATAAGCCTAGCGTGGAGCCCTGCAGCAGAACTCCCTGCAAAGAGGCTAGAAGCAAGAGGGTTCATCACCAAGGGCTACGGCAGGAAGAAGTGGAGGACAGCAACCAAACCCAAGCCACACGCACCTGGATGAGTTTGAACTTGATAGATCTGGACCTGTTGCTAAGGCAATAACTCTGTTTAAGCTCTACACCAAAAGATCAGAAGACAGTGCTATACAAAATGACAAAGAAAAGGAGCAAAATGCATTCTCAGGCCCCAAGCCCACCCAGAACAAATGAAGGAGACACCAGCATAGAAGAAATTGGAAATCACGCACCTAAAAATCTCTGAAATATTAGTGTCAGAAGTAAAGAAACAACTGCAGAAAAGTATACAGGAAATAAGATCAGAAATACTTTCTAAAGTAAAAAAAGAAATGATAACTATAATGAAAGAAGTACTATGTGCTTCTGAAGAAGACACTGATAAAAGATAGGGGATAATAGAGAAATGGTAGAATGATGTTTTCATTCATCCTTGAATAAGCAATATAGGAAAGAAATCAAATGCATGAAGCAGATTCAAAGTGATACACGGGAAACTAAAACCTCTATCACAAGCTGGCAAAACTGTTTGAATGAAAGTGAAAATAGACTTTCAGACCTTAAAGACCCGATTGTACCTCATGAAAAAGTAAGAAAAAATCTCTTAAAAACAACTAGGATAGAGGAAAAAATTATTCAACATCTGCAAGATGACGCAAAGATAAAAACGTAAGACTAATAGGTATCAATGAGAAAGACTCAATACAAATAATATAAA